>CAUYQU010040521.1:0-65170 GCA_963574635.1 Cheracebus regulus
AGATCAATGAGATAGAAAATCAACAAGGATATCCAGGACTTGAACTCAGACCTGGAACAACTAGACTTAACAAATATTTACAGAACTCTCCTCCCACAAATCCACAAAACATACATTTTCCTCAGTATCACATTATACCTATTTTAAGAGTGTAGGTTTAAGTGGAGCAGAAGGCTTCATTAAACGCCTCCTATTTTGGCCACCTCCTAGCAGCTGAGGCTGTAGCCATGGAGAAAACAGAGAGACATCTCTGTCAGCATGGAGCCGCCTCTCTAGGGAGGGGAGATATGTGAGAAACAGACAAATCAAGAAAGCATGTGCTGGCCGGGCGCGGTGGCTCACGCCTGTAATCCCAGCACTTTGGGAGGCTGAGGCAGGCGGATCACCTGAGGTCAGGAGTTCAAGACCAGCCTGGCCAACATAGTGAAACCCTGTTTCTACTAAAAATACAAAAATTAGGCCAGGCATAGTGGCTCACGCCTGTAATCTTAGCACTCTGGGAGGCCGAGGTGGGCAAATCACAAGGTCAGGTGTTCAAGACCAGCCTGGCCAATATGGTGAAACCCCGTCTCCACTAAAAACACAAAAATTAGCTGGGTATGGTGCCACATACCTGTAGTTCCAGCTACTTGGGAGACTGAGGCAGGAGAATTGCTTGAACCCAGAAGGCAGAGGTTGCAGTGAGCCAAGATCACACCACTGTACTCCAGCCTGGGCAACAGAGTGAGAGTCCTTATCAAAAAAAAAAACAAATGCTGGGCATGGTGGCTTACACCTGTAATCCCAGCACTTTGGGAGGCCAAGGCGGGTGGATCATGAGGTCAAGAGATCCTGGCCAACATGGTAAAACTCCATCCCTACTAAAAATACAAAAATTAGCTGGGCATGGTAGCATGCACCTATAGTCCCAGCTACTTGGGAGGCTGAGGCAGGAGAATCGCTTGAACCTGGGAGGCGGAGGTTGCAGTTGAGCCAAGATGGAGCCACTACACTCCAGCCTGGGTGATAGTGAGACTCTGTCTCAAAAAAAAAAAAAAAAAAGAAGAAAGCATGGAAGCATATAAGACATCAGATGGTGACAGGGGGAGGGAAGGGCTGTATAAATAAGGTGGTCAGGGAGGGCCTCTGCGCAGGGGGCAGGGGAATGGGGGGCAGTCACGACGGCCTTCCCTCCTATAAACAGGGCACCGAGCTGTGACAGTCCCATGAGGCCCATTGCCTCCCGGTACTCCCAGCACACTCCCACTCACTTGCACCCTAAGCAGCCATGATCATGGCTTCCCCCTCAACACCACCCTAATCCAGGGAAAAGGGGGCAGCCGCCATACTCAGCCACTCACACGCTGCATGTCAGACACATCACTCCCCTACATGCTCACCCACTGCATGAGGCCAGCACTTCAGCCCTACGCCAGTTTCACAAGAGTAAAACTCCGTCTCAAAAACATTTTTTGATGGTATGCAAATTATATTTTAATAAACCCAACTTTTTTATTTATTTTTAATTTTATTTTATTTTTGATACAGCATCTCACTCTTGTCACCCAGGCTGGAGTGC
The DNA here is from genome assembly GCA_963574635.1 of Cheracebus regulus. Lineage (NCBI taxonomy): Eukaryota > Metazoa > Chordata > Mammalia > Primates > Pitheciidae > Cheracebus > Cheracebus regulus. The sequence continues at coordinate 1,559 of CAUYQU010040521.1, forward strand.
AGTGGCTCGATCTTGGCTCACTGCAACCTCCACCTCCCGAGTTCAAGTGATTCTCTTGCCTCAGCCTCCTGAGTAGCTGGGACTACAGGTGCCCACCCCCGCATCCAGCTAATTTTTTGGTAGTTTTATTAGAGACGGGGTTTTGCCATGTTGGCCAGGCTGGTCTCGAACTCCTGACCTCAGGTGATCTGCCCACCTCAGCCTCCCAAAGTGCTGGAATTACAGGTGTGAGCCGCCACAGTTGGCCAACCTGACTTTAAAAACACCAATACAAACCCTCAAACCCATCTCCATGGCCTGGTGTCTTGGGAGTTAATAGAGAGTGGGGAGCTGGCTGTGGGAGGCTGGCAGGACACATCGTGGTCACTCCCATGGGGGAAGGCAGTGTGGGTGACTTTTCCAAGGACATCAGGGAGCCAGCCCCGTCACACCTGATTCATCAGGGTCTGTGAGCCCCGGGCAGGATGTGGCTGCCTCCCTCCCCACCGCCCTGGCTGGGCAAAGCAGGACGAGGCTGCCCTGGAAGGCACAGACTAATCATGTCACTTCGCTCTGGGAAAGGGGCTTGGACAAAGGCCTGCATTTGTCTAGGCAATCACCTCCTCTCATTTCTTTTCTTTTCTTTTCTTTTTTTTTTTGAGATGGAGTCTCGCTCTGTCACCAGGCTGGAGTGCAGTGGTGCAATCTCAGCTCACTGCAGCCTCCACCTCCCAGGTTCAAGCGATTCTCCTGCCTCAGCCTCCTGAGTAGCTGGGACTGCAGGTGTGGGCCACTGTGCCCAGCTAATTTTTTTTTTTGTATTTTTAGTAGAGACAGGGTTTCACCATGTTGTCCAGGATGGTCTCGACCTCTTGATCTCATGATGCGCCTGCCTCAGCCCCCACAAAGTGCTGGGATGACAGGCGTGAGCCACCGTGCCCGCTGCCTGTCATTTCTGTCAAACCCGATGGAGTCAAGCTCCCAGCGGCCCAGAGCCTGCTCTTTCTGCTCCAATGCTGCTTTTCAGGGAGCGACTGTCCCGCTTATGTGACCGCAGTGGGATTGTGGCCCCGAGGGCTCATCTGCTTTTCAGGCTGGAACTATCAGTGACAGAGCAAAGGCCAAGGCCATAACTAAACAGGCGGTGTGTCTTCAATATAAGCCATTACATGCATGATTAGGGTTAATAATCACCCAGGATTTAAATGCTGCTAGCCTATGTGGGTCAAAAGGAGTTTAACTCGAACACTTAATGCCTTTAAGATCATAATCAGGAGAACTAAAATCAGCTCTCAAGTTTCCTGGATAATTTGTATTCACTCTTTCCTCTCCCTGGACCCTTGTTCCTTTAGTGGAAGGAAATTCTGAAGTTTAAAGTCAACTGAGCTGGGGGTGGGGGCTCACACCTGTGATCCCAGCACTTAGGGAGGCCGAGGCGGGCAAATCTCGAGGTCGGAGTTTGAGACCAGCCTGGCAAACACCATGAAACCCTGTCTCTACTAAAAATACGAGAAAAAAAAAAAAAAAATTAGCCAGGCGTGGTGGCGGGTGCCTGAAATCCCAGCTTCTCAGGAGGCTGAGGCAGGAGAATTGCCAGAACCCAGGAGGTGGAGGTTGCAGTGAGCCGAGATCGCAGCACTGCATTCCACCCTGGGTGACAGAGTGAGACTCAGTCTCATTAAAAAAAAAAAAAAAAAAAAAAAAAGACAACCACATACAGAGCTGCACATTCTGTTCACTGGCAGATGCCATGCGCATGCCCTGGTGGCCCCTGTGACCCTCTGTCCCCTTTTTCCACACTGCAGGCCTCTCTCAGTTTCCCTCTGTGCCTCTCCTTGAAGCTGGGAGTCTGCCAGTTACGAGACGCAGTGCTTCACAGTGGAAGGGACTCGTGCCTGCTGTTTTCCACAGCAAGACGGCGCCTGGCATGCAGTAAATGCTCAGTAAATATTTGCTGAATAAATGAATGAACTCAGGAATGAATGACTGACATATGCCCCCAATAGCTGTTCAAGTGAAGGCAGAATTTGTCAAATCAGAGTGATTCAAATGCCATAGGGTGTCTGAAGGACAAAATTCCTGCCTCTAGTTTGGGGGAGCAGCAAGACAGACTTTGGGAAGGAGGTGGTGTTTGATTAAGACTTGAATCTTAAGTGGTGGGTGCCCAGTGGGAGCCCAGGGCTCCCACAACCAGTCCTGAAGCACCTACCAGCAAGAGGCTCCAGGTTCAACCACAAGTGAGGAGCCAAGAATCCTGGCCTCACAGGAGAGCCACTGCCACCAAGCCACCACTCGAATAAACACTGCCTGAGTGCATCAGAGGAAAAGCACCAGGTATTACGAGTACCTGCACCAGCATACAACCCCAGCAGGTGGTTCAGGGAGCCTCTAAGAGTGAGTTTAAGCTGAGATCTCAAGGGTAAAGGTCATGGGGGCGCGTCATGGGGGATGAGGGTCAGGTAAGGAAGTGTGTCACCAGCACATCCAATGCTCAAGAAGAACCAGAAGGGGCTTGTGTAGAAAGCGTGTCAGTCCCCGGAACGTCAGGGCCGGGCCCTCCTATCAACCTCTCATTCCATAAACATTGGATGGACGGGACAGCATTGAGGTGGGAGGGGTAATGACATGCAAGGAGGCATCTACCAAGCCCATGCTGCCTGCCAGGGGCAGCAATCCACAGAAACACCAATATGCATCCCTCTTGTAGCGGAGGGGAACTGAGCCACAGGCCAACTGAAAAATCTGTCTGCATCTGAGAGCTGCTAAGTGCTAGGTCAGGACCCTGCACTTTGTCCTGCCTTCGATGTCCCCCACCCCAGCCCTAGCAGGAGGCTGGCAATTGAGACCGAGAAGGGTCACCAGGGTCAGGGGAGGGGAAATCGCAGGACAGCTCAGAATCAGACACACTGAACTCGAGGGCCTCCGGAGGGCCCAGGCGACATCTGGAAGGCAGGTGGGTGACAGATTTGAAGCTCACAAGGGTGATAGCGAAGTGCAGGGGGCCTCATGGAACCAGAGGACCTGGGGGCATCCAGGAAACCACAGAGATCGAACGCTAGCGCCAAGGAAGGAACGGCGCGGTGTGCTCTGAGGAAGGCACACACGCAGTTGGAAAGTCCACATCTGCTCACCCGGTCCTTCGGTGATTTAACTTCACATGTATAAAAATGATACCTAGTGGATGGATGCGTTACACCTTAGGCTAGAATCTTTGTCTCTGAAAAGTAATTAATTCCTTTTCTGAGTTCTAATTTTCTTTTCTGAGACGGAGTATCGTGCTGTCGCAGAGGCTGGAGTGCAGTGGCATGATCTCCGCTCACTGCGACCTCCACCTCCCGGGTTCAAGTGACTCTCCTGCCTCAGCCTCCTGAGTAGCTGAGATTACAGGCACACGCCACCACGCCTGGCTAATTTTTGTATTTTTAGTAGAGACAGGGTTTCACCATGTTGGTCAGGCTGCTCTCGAACTCCTGACCTTGTGATCCGCCCGCCTTGGCCTCCCAAAGTGCTGGGGTTACAGACATGAGCCACCATACCCGGCTGAGTTCTAATTTTTAATTGTTCCTTCTTGTCTTTCAGAGGTTTCCTCCTTGAAGAGCCTGTAGCAGACCTGATACCATAATTGGGCATGCATCCTTCTGAAATCCCTTCTAGAAAACTATTTAACCTACTAAGAAAGCCCATATTTGAACTCATTCATTATTCCAAAGAGAGTCTCGGTGTGCTTCCTAGGTTTTGGATCTTTTTATGGGTCCATGGAAGCTGCCATGGTTTTCTCTGCATCCATCACCAGCCACATTTCCCTCTAGATTCTTCTTTCTTTTAAGTCTTATACCTCTATTAGTATTAAAGATCATTAGCTGTGCTTGAGTGTGGTTAAATATTCACTTTCACTTAGACTTCTGACCTAGACACTAACAACTAGATTCATCTAAGTAAAGAGAATGCAGCAGGAAAAAAAGTCAATAATTTCTGGTTTCCAGAGTGAAAGAAAAATACTAGGCTGGACATGATGGCTCACACCTGTAAACCCAGCACTTTGGGAGGCCGAGGCAGGCAGATCACTTGAGCCCAGGAGTTTGAGACCAGCCTGAATATGGCTAAACCCCATCTTTACAAAAAACACAAAACGTAGCTGGGTGCGGCGGTGTGCACCTGTAGCTCCATCTACTCAGGAGGCCGAGATGGGAGGATCGCTTGAGCCCAGGAGTTGGAGGTTGCAGTGAGCCGAGATCTTGCCACTGCACTCCAGCCTGGTGACAGAGTGAGACCCTGCCTAAAAATAAATAAATGAAAATATGATATTGGGCTAGGCGTGGTGGCTCACGCCTGTAATCCTAGCACTTTGGGAGGCCGAGGTGGGCCGATCATGAGGTCAGGAGTTCGAGACCAGCCTGGCCAACATGGTGAAACCCCATCTCTACTAAAAATATGAAGATTAGCTGGGTGTGGTGGCGGGTGCCTGTCATCCCAGTAACTGGGGAGGCTGAGGCAGGAGAATCACTTGAACCCAGGAGATGGAGGTTGCAGTGAGCCGAGATCACGCCACTGCGCTCTGACCTGGGCGACAGAGTGAGACTCCATCTCAAAAACAAAACAAAACAAAAAAACGCTCTTGATCTCTTCTTAATACTGGCACCCTGCTAAATACTCTTCACATTATCTGTTCCCACATGAGGCCTGGGACTTCTGAGGCACTGCTGCTGCTCTGAGTGAAAAGTGTCCACTTGCACCTTTCCCCTGGAAGGACCCCGCTGGCTGCCACCCTGAGCTGGGAACGGAGCCTGCTCCTCCGGGTTCAGGGCACCAGCCCTGGATTCGCACTTCCTAGCCCTTCCCTGGTGGTTCCCGACTGTGGCTTTCAGGCCGCTGCAGTGGTGGTCGGCAACTTTTATTCATAGCTTGTGATCGGAATCTCTGCCTCCTACACTACTTCTGGGTGCACACACCTTTTTCCTTTCTTCCCTGGGTCTGGAATCCTCTCTCCTGGCTTTGGAGGAATTCACTAGGCACCCACATCCCACCCCTGGGATCATCAGTCATCACGTGTCACGCAAGTTTGTTTAACCCTGTTAGTCCCAGCTTTTTCTCTCAAGGATCCTCGGCTTCAAACACATTTAAATACCCTCTCCCCTTTATGCCTCTCATTTTCTCAAGCCTTCTTCCCAGGATAGCACTCTCCCAAGATCTTTGCACAACTGAACTTAAAAAAAAAGTCCCTCTTTCAGAACACCTTGCTGAATAGACTAGATGAGGCTTATTTTTCTGCCTTGAAAACTACAATAGAGTGCCTTCTTTTCTGGAAAAGGCTCTCAGCCAAGTGAGTTGTTCTAAGGAAAGAAGAGAACGAAAATTACATTCTGAGCTTTTGTGCACTTCTGACTGGTGCTTCTGAATCACAGGGGAGCTGTGTAGAGATAGGAGGCCCAGCCTCCCTGGCCTGTATCTGGGGACAGAGTCTGTAACAACATTTGTCAAAGTGGGGGGAAAAAAACCAACAGACAATCATACTACTCAAGCAAAATACTCTGCCTCACAAATTGTAAAGTCCAAGGACGCTATCAACAGGTCAAATACTGCCCTGTTTGTTTCTATTACAAATAACTTTTTTTTTTTTTTTTGAGAGAGTCTCGTTCTGCCACCCAGGCTGGAGTGCAGTGGTGCAATCTCAGCTCACCGCAACCTCCGTCTCCGGGGTCCAGGCGATTCTCCTGCCTCAGCCTCCTGAGCAGCTGGGACTACAGGTGCATGCCACCACGCCTGGTTAGGTTTTTGTATTTTTAGTAGAGATGGGGTGTCTCGCCGCGTTAGCCAGGATGGTCTCCATCTCCTGACCTCACGATCCGCCCACCTCGGCCTCCCAAAGTGCTGGGATTACAGGTGTGAGCCATTGTGCCTGGTGGTAATGTCTTCTTTTTTTTTCCCCTTGAGACAGAGTCTTGCTCTGCCGCCCAGTCTAGGGTACAAGGGCCTCATCTTGACTCACTGCAACCTCTGCCTTCCCAGTTCAGTGATTCTCCTGCCTCAGCCTTCTGAGTAGCTGGGATTACAGGTGTGTGCCACTATGTCCAGCTAATTTTTGTATTTTTAAGTAGAGACAGGATTTCATTACGTTGGTCAGGCTGGTCTTGAACCCCTGACCTCGTGATCCACCCTCCTCAGCCTCCCAAAGTGCTAGGATTACAGGCATGAGCCGCCACACCCAGCGGTAGTGTCTTCCTTATTCACTGTCCACACTCTTTCTATTTCTGTTTCTCTATCTGTGCACTGGGGATGAAATTAACATGAATGATGTTTGAAGAAAAAAATGTTCAGAGAAGTTTCTGGAGGATCACTCGAGGTCAGGAATTCAGGACCAGCCTGGCTAACATGGTGAAACCCTGTCTCTACTAAAAATGCAAAAATTAGCTAAGCATGGTGGCGCACACCTATAATCCCAGCTACTTGGGAGGCTGAGAGGAGACTCGCTGGAACCCGGGAGGCGGAGGTTGCAGTGAGCCGAGATTGAGCCAGTGAACTCCAGCCTGGACAGCAGAACGAGACTCCAGGCCCCCCCAAAAAGAAGACACTACCCCACTTATCAAGTTGTCTCATAAAATGAGCTAAAATGAGACTGCAGTCTAGAAGTTATTACGTTTACTCCTAATCCTAGGCAGAGGGCGATATGCTCCTCATGCTAGCAGCCCACTCGATGTCATTTTGCTCCATGTGGAAAGCTTTCTGACAGTGCTTCAAAAATTCATCCATTTAAACATCCCTGTTACCACTTCTTCCATAGATAATAGAAGGAAAACTGTCTCAGATAATCAAGATTTGCATGTTGTTTGACCCGGCAATCTGTACTTTACAAGCCATATTGCTGAATTATAAACATACATTTAAATATTCATGTAAAGCTGACCACTAACTTACTAGAAAGGGACATAGCCACGTGTCAACCTCTAAATATCTGGTTCTTTTTTACTAAAACTTGGCAATTTGTCACCTTGGTGTGGTTATCACATAACCACAGATGTATTCAGTTACAAATGGATGCAAAAAAAACTTGGGACCTCGCTCACCCTTTTTTTTTTCCTAGAGACGGAGTCTTGCTCTGTCGCTCAGGCTAGAGTGCAGTGGTGCGATCTCAGCTCACTGCAACCTTCGCCTCCTGGGTTCAAGCAAATTTTCCTGCCTCAACCTCAAGAGTAACTGGGACTACAGGCACCCAACACCACGCCCAACTAATTTTTTTTTTTTTTTTTGAGGTGGAGTTTTGTTCTTGTTGCCCAGACTGGAGTGCAATGGCTCGACCTCAGCTTGCCACAACCTCTACTTCTTGGGTTCAAGTGATTTTACTGTCTTCATGTTGGTCAGGCTGGTCTCAAACTCCCAAATTCAGGTGATTCACCCACCTTGGCCTCTGAAAGTGCTGGGATGATGGGCGTGAGCCACCACTCCCATCCCTAATTTTTGTATTTTTAGCAGAGATGGGGTTTCATCATGATGGCCAGGCTGGTCTCAAACTCCTGACCTTGCGACCCACCCACCTCAGCCTCCCAAAGTGCTGGGATTGCATGAGCCTTTGTGCCCAGCCTTGCCCACTCTTAAAAATGAAAAATAAAAGGGACTGAGGGAGCTTCAATATTCTGCTTAACTATACCCTCATCTCAAACCATTCCTACAAAGCTCATAATCTTTGAAGCCACTAGTCCTTCTGTATTTGCCTTCCTAACTCTTACTATTCAAAATGATGCTCTTTTGAAGCTTGGCTTGTGGTCTATAAGTTAAAAGTATAAAACAAATAAATCAGAATAGAAATCTTTACTCCTCTTTATCTGGATCTCTTAAAATGGAGCAAAATAAAAGCAGTCCGATGAGTCCTGCCTCTTGGAATACAGACAATATTTCATCCAAGTTTTCTCTAATTTTTCCCGGGAATATTTTAGCTTGACGATCGCAGCAGTGGGAAGGACCCCCACCCAGTTAAATATCAGTGCTGCCCAACACCGCTGTGATGAGAACTACACGTTAGATGTCTGGAGGGGACACCCGCTCGGTATAAACAGAAGAAGAGTTCTCTCAGTCTAGGTGTGGGGGAAGCTCCAGAGGCCCAGGGCAATTTCCCTGCCATGGGATGGAGCCAGCCATCATCCATAGGTCATTGCTGTCTGCACTCCTGTTTAGGTGACCTCACTCCCCGCCACATCCAGCCAGCTCCCACCTACATCTGAGTACCGTGGTGACCACAGAGGTTCATCAATACATTCTCCTTGAATTAAATTCTGTGAATCATGTACTTATTCCGTGAACATTTACAAGTATCTCCTCAGTATACAGGTCTAGCAGGGCAGAAATAAGTAAAACATCCTCTCTGCCCTCAGGGAGTTAGACTCAGTGGGGACAGTCGGACTATTAGGGAACAGGGGTGCAGGCAGCACCAAGCTATGGCTTGACGGAAGTGTGTCTGGGCCTGCGTTTCAGCAGACCCCTCTTCACGATGAAGAGGCCTGGTCCGGGTATGCCATGGAGTTGCAGTAAGAGCAAACGCAAGGTGCCACCCCACCAAGACCTGAGGTCACTCACAGTCACATTCAAAACACACAGGAGGCCAGGTGCGGTGGCTCACACCTGCAATCCCAGACCCTTAGGAGGCTGAGGCAGGTGGATCACCTGAGGTCAGGAGGTCAAAACCAGCCTGGCCAACATGCCGAAACCCCATCTCTACTAAAAAGACAAAACGTAGCCGGGCATGGCAGCAGGTGCCTGTAGTCTCAGCTACTAAGGAGGCTGATGCAGAATTGCTTGAACCCGGGAGGCAGAGATTGCGGTGAGCTGAGATTGCGACACTGCCCTCCAGCCTGGGCGACAGAGCGAGACTCCATCTCAAAACACAAAAACAAACACACGCACAGGAACCACTTGCAACAACTTCCGTGGTACTGGTAGAGAACTCTCAATTGTATGTATATTCCAAAATGAAACCAACGTTGGTGTGTAAGGCGGGACGATAGTAGGCTGCCTTCCAAAAGCCTTAGAAAAATCATAAAATGGACAGAGCAAAAGCAACACAGGTGAGACCTGACTACGTGAAAATGTAGGCAACCAAGGCATGTCCGCCTTCAGACACCTCCTGAGATGGCAGGTTTTCAAGCCAAGGCTTTGAGCTTCACAGCCCTTCAGAGAGGGGGCATGGAGAGGAACTCCATTTTCTGATGAGAAAACAGCAGTTTAAAGAGGGGGACAAAGGTCTCCAGGCCTAGCAGGCAGCAGCTAAGGGGCTAGGATCCAAATCTCATGATTAATGACCTAATGCCTTTTCCACCATATCAGGCTGCTTTTCTGATGCAAAAGCAAAATTTCCAAATTTCCCATCACTTTTACCATACGTGAGCCTCAAAACAAATGCAGCTCAGCTGCAAAGATAACCATAATGCGGTGAGACCTAGCAAAGAGTGCTTTTCTTTTCTTTCTTGAGACGGAGTCTCACTCTGTCGGCCAGGCTGGAGTGCAATGGTGTGGTCTCGGCTCACTGCGAGCTTCATCTCCCAAGTTCAAGTGATTCTCCTGCCTCAGCCTCCCGAGGAGCTGGGATTACAGGCGCCCGCCACCACACCCAACTAATTTTTTTTTTTTGTATTTTTAGTAGATATGGGGTTTCACCATGTTGGTCAGACTGGTCTAAAACTCCTGACCTTGTGATCAGCCCGCCTTGGCCTCCCAAAGTGATGGGAATACAGGCATAAGCCACTGCGCCTGGCCAGTTCTTTACTTTGCAAGTGCATAAACTTTCAAGACACCATAATATCACTATTAAAATATGCTAATTAAATATTCTAAAAGCAAAGAATGCACACGCCTCTGAGTAAGGAGCAAATCCGGTCATGTCTGGAAAACGTGCCTGCATGGTGCTCCTTTCCCTAGAAGCTCAGCGCATGCAAGCAGCAGAAATACGTGGAAAAAGAAACACGTTCTTTTAAACATGGGCTACTGGAACAGCTAAGTCTTTTCTTATTTAGTTCTTACCTTAAAACCATCTTAACACCAAGTTGTAAATGTAAATTCTGTGCCTAAGTTTCCCTAACCACATGGCCTTAAAGGTGATCTGGCTTATTCTATGCAACTCATAAGGCTAAAATAACAGACATAGCACATTTCTACCCTGTAATCAGACACTATAGCTTTTCAAAAAGTATCTACAGCTGGTTGTGGTGGCTCACACCTGTAATCCCAGCACTTTGGGAGGCTGAGGAAGGCGGATCACATGAGGTCAGGAGTTTGAGACCAGCCTGGCCAACATGGTGAAACCCTGTCTCTACTAAAAATAAAAAAATTAGCCGGGTGTGGTGGTGCACACCTGCAGTCCCAGCTACTCGGGAGGCTGAGGCAGGAGAATCTCTTGAACCCAGGAGGCAGAGATTGCACTGAGCTGAGATAGTTCCACTGCACTCTAGCCTGGGCAAAGAAAGAAAAAATGGACTCTATGCCAAGCTACCTAAAACAAATAAAAACAGAGACTCTCAAGTTCCAAAAAAGCAGAAATTAGGCCACAGCCTCTCACTGCAGTGTGAGAAAATTACTGCAAACATTAAACAAAAACACTGGCTACTTGGAAGTTAAGACACTCATCCTATTTGCCATTAAAACTATATCCAGCCGGGCACAGTGGCTCACGCCTGTAATCCCAGCACTTTGGGAGGCTGAGGAGGTCAGATCACAAGGTCAGGAGTTCGAGACCAGCCTGACCAACATGGTGAAATGCCGTCTCTACTAAAAATACAAAAATTAGCTAGGCATGGTGGCACGTGCCTGTAATCCCAGCTACTCAGAAGGCTGAGGCAGGAGAATTGCTTGAACCTGGGAGGTGGAGGTTGCAGTGCGCTGAGATCACATCACTGTAATCCAGCTTGGATGACAGAGCGAGACTCTGTCTCAAAAAAAAAGAAAACTATATATATATATATATATATATATATATATATCTCCATTCACACACAGAAACCGAGAGAGCAAAAAAAGAGAAGAAAAACTGGCATGTTTCAATATATTTATAATAAGGAAATAATTAATGTGTGTATGTGTTTTTAAAAAGACCACTTAGGCCAGGTGCTGGTTCAAGTCTGTAGACCCAGCATTATGGGAGGCCAAGGCGGGAGGATGCCTTGAGCCCAGGAGTTTGAGACAAGCCTGAACAACATAGCAAGACCCCATCTCTGAAAAAAGTACAACAATTAGCCAGGCATGGTGGCGTGTGCCTATGGTCCCAGCTGCTTGGGAGCCTGAGGTGGGCAGATCACCTGAGCCCAGCAGGTCGAGGCTGCAGAAAGCCACGATCATGCCCCTGCACTCCAGCCTAGGTAACACAGCAAGACCCTGTCTCAAAAGTAAATAAATAAATAAAATGTAAAAGACTGCTTAAAGATGACTTCATAAATATTTATTCAGTTTTTTTCTCTCACTCTATTGCCCAGCCCAGAGTATAGTGGCACCATCTCAGCCACTGCGACCTCCACTTCCCAGGCTCAAGGTATCCTCCCACCTCAGCCTCCCAAGCAGCTGGGATCACAGGCATATGCCACTACACCCGGCTGATTTTTGTATTTTTGGTAGGGATGGGGTTTCACCAGGTTGCCCAGGCTGGTCTTGAAGTCTTGGGCTGAAGCAATCCATCCCTTTCGGCCTCGCAAAGCTCTGGGATCACAGGCATGAGCCACTGCGCCCAGCCTACTTAAATATTTATGACAAAAACACAGACTCTCCAAAACAGCATGAAAGAAAAAGAACACTGGTCACCAATTTCTAAAGAGTAAGATGTCCTGGCAAAAACAGATTCTTCATCCTTTACCATGATGAGGATTATCTTTAAGTTTCTTTTTTATACTCTGGTATGAAAATCAGTTTCACGGATCCAGCTCGTCTTGTTCAGCACTGGGGACAGTAACCCGCAGCAGCTGCTCAGTAGATATTTATAGAATGATCGCATTAAATATATATACATTTATAAAGAGATTGGCTAATATGATTGTATCTAAACGCAATGGGATATGATATAGACATTTCAAATGTCATAAATATTTTTCACATAGAAAGATTTTTCATAACCTAGTCAATAAAGCAAATTACAAAACAGTTTATAAAGAAGACACGTTTTCTCTTTCTTCTCTCTCTCATTTTCTCTCTCTCACACATAACTTGTAAAACTCTGTTCATAAGTTTGACAAACAGGAGCTAGGGAAAACCACTACAGTGTTTGATGACTGTGGCACGTCTCTTATTTTATGTTTAAGATGTCAGAAAAGGGCCCGGAGTGGTGGCTCAGACCTGTACTCCCAGCACTTTTTTTTTTTTTTTTTTTGAGACAGTCTCGCTCTGTTGCCAGGCTGGAGTGCAGTGGCCCAATCTTGGCTCATTGCAACCTCCACCTCCCAGGTTCAAGTGATTCCCCCGGCTCAGCCTCCTGAGTAACTGGGATTACAGGCACACGCCACCACGCTCAGCTAACTTTTGGATTTTTAGTAAAGATGGGGTTTCACCATATTGGTCAGGATGGTCTTGATCTCTTGACCTCATGATCTGCCTGCTTCGGCCTCCCAAAGTGCTGGGATTACAGACGTAAGCCACTGTGCCCGGCCTATCTCAGCACTTTGGGAGGCTGAGGTGGGTGGTTCACCTGAGGTCAGGAGTTCGAGACCAGCCTGGCCAATATGGCAAAACCCCATGTCTACTAAAAATACAAAAATTAGTTGGGTGTGGTGGTGGGTGCCTGTAATCCCAGCTACTCGAGAGGCTGAGGCAGAGAATTGCTTGAACCAGGGAGGCGGAGGTTGCAGGGAGCCAAGATCATGCCACTGTACTCTAGCCTGGATGACAAGAGTGAAACTCCATCTCAAAAAAAAAAAAAAAAAAAAAAAAAAAGAAGGAAAAGGAAACATTTTTTCTACTGTCAATTAATTATTTTATTTTATTTTATTGAGATGGAGTCTTGCCCTGTCATGCAGGCTGGAGTGCAGTGGCATGATCTCAGCTCACTGAAACCTTCACCTCCCAGGCTCAAGCAATTCTCCTGCCTCAGCCTCTTGAGTAGCAGGGATTACAGGTGTCTGGCACCACACCTGGCTAATTTTTATATTTTTCTGTAGAGATGGGGTTTCATCATGTTGGCCAGGCTGGTCTCAAACTCCTGGCCTCAAGCGATTTTCCCACCTCGGCCTCCCAAAGTGCTGGGATTACAGAAGTAAGAGACCGTGCCCAGCTTGTCAATGAATTTACTTTTGCTTCAGAGTTGCACAGGTTGTCATCAGCCTCACTGTCCCTGGTCTCTCACAGATGGTGACCACACAAATCCGTATCATCTGGCCTGTATCTTCAGCCTATCCCTGGCATGTTCCGCCATGGGCCTTTCTCAACAAGCCATCTGCTTAATATTGAAATCAAAATGAAAACAGCTCTGTACCAGTCAGTGTGGACATCCCAAGTGTCTGCTAAGCACTCACATTTCTCAAAGTTAATCTTATCAAGTTTTAAATTGATAACATTAATTCAAAACATGCCTGCCATGAAGCAATGATGTTCCTGGCAAAACTGACACAGTAACTCAGAACTTAAAAGTGAATGGTAGGTGGGGCGCGGTGGCTCACACCTGTAATCCCAGCACTCTGGGAGGCCGAGGCAGGTGGATCAAGAGGTCAGGAGTTCAAGATCAGCCTGGCCAACATGGTGAAACCACATCTCTACTAAAACTACAAAAATTAGCCAGGTGCATTGGCAGGCACCTGTAAGCCCAGCTACTCAGGAGGCTGAGGCAGGAGAATCATTTGAATCCAGGTGGCAGAGGTTGCAGTGAACCAAGATTGTGCCACTGCGCTACCGCCTGGGCAACAGTGGTCTACTCCATCCCAAAAAAAAAAAAAAAAAAAAAAAGTGAATCCATGCACATGTATTTTACTTTCAGTCTGAAAACATATCCACCCTTGGATCCCAAAGTAATAATAACTAACCTCCACGTTGCTGGTCTGTAGCACAACAGAAGTAAACACTTAACACACTTAAATACTTCCATCTGGAAACAGTAAATCAAACTTTCTACTTACCTGTGGTGACAACTTCTCGGTTCTGAGCTTGTCTTGCCACAAACTGTTGAGTCCACAGAGCAGGCAGGTCCCCCAGCTACAGCCTGGCAGTAAGAAGATAAAGGAGGAAGTGATGAGGCTATGTTCTCTGGATGCCCCCAAACTCTCCACCACCTTGGAAGAGGAAAGGCACCCTGCCCCTGCTCCGCAACCACACAGATGTCACAGGGTCCTTCCCAGGAAAACCCGTGCCCTTGCCCCGACCCAGTTCCCCAGGGCACCCTATCCCAAGCAGGCTGGGAGAGGAGGGGTATCCCTGGTTTCCTGGGGGGGCGGGGGGAGTCGGTGGGGCGGCTGGGGCTGAGGCGGGCGTGCAGTCCGGAGAGTCCCACGAAGCCCGGCCGTCAGACAACTGTGGGTTTTTCTTGGAAAGAATCCTGGCACTTGGAGCACACTTCCCCTCGTTTAACTTTTAAAACAGGCTTCTGAAACGCACAGGCGCGCAATTGTGCCCTGGTAGTTGGGGTGGGAGAGGGGGCAGAGCCGACCTTCCTGACTCCCACTGGCACCACCCAGCGCCCCTCCGGCTTCACCCGCACCACGCGGGCCGCGGAGCCCGGGACTCCGGAAAGACCTGGGATGGCCCGCGCCAGACCCGCGGCGGCCCCCACCAGGAGCGACGTGGCGCGGCTTCCGCAGAGAAGCCACCCGGCCGAGCGCAGCCTGTCCAGGCTGCCGGGGGTCACCCCGCCGCGTTGGGGCACCAAGTGATAAGCGTTCCTCAAAGGCGGTCACAGCCGGAGGAACTAACACGCGCGTCTCGGTCCGGCGGCAGCCGCCCGCTGGGCGCACCCACCCAGGGTCGGTCTGTCCGGGCCCCGGTTTCCTTGCCTCAGGGATCCCCTGGGGGTCTTGGGAAGCCACGGCGCCGAGGGATGGGCAAGCCCCGATGTCCCCGCCCGAAAGCCTCCCTCCCAAGGGACAAGCCGAAGACCCAGAGTCGCTGCGGTCCCCAGACCCGACCTCCGCGCAGCGCCAAGCCCCATGGACAGCCGCGGACTTTGGGGTTCCGGGCATGCGCCCGGGGCCAGGAGGGAGGCCGAGCAGTGTCCCAGGACGCCTTGCACGAGTCCTCGGCGTGTGTCCTCGCCCCTCGCCCTCAGGTCTCCGGCCGCGCACCCTGACCCTGGGTCCCCGGGCCCCCGAGACCTCGAGACCCCTAGCCTCGCGCATGCGCCGCCCAGCCCCTGTCCCTCCCCCGTCCGCCGCCGTCTGGGTCCCGGGACTGGGGAAGCCCGGCCCGCGGACCCCCGCGCGCGCCCGCCCGCCCCCGAGCACCTGGACCGCAGTCCGCCGCCTGCCGGTCCGCGGGGCGAGCGCCGAAGGAGGCGGCGCCGGGCAGGGCGCTAGCGGCCGCCCCCGCCCCCGCCGCCCCTGCCGCGGGGCCACCGAGTCCACGGCCCATGCCCGGCGCCTCCTCCGCGCGTCCGTGCCAGCCGCGCCCCCGCGACACGCGCCGCCCCTCGGCCCGCCCCGGTCCGCGCGGGCTCCTGTCCCCAGGCCCGACCCGGAAGCCCCGCCCGCCCCGCGCGCCCTCGGGGCGGCCGGGCCCCGGCCCCGGGACACACCCCCCGGACGGCGGCGCCCGATTGGCTGCTCGCGGGGGCGGGGCCCCGGGAGCTCTCGGCTGCTCCCACCTAGCGCCTCGCGGCCGCTGCAACCAAGGGAAACTGAGGCCGGATAGGTGGAGGAGCCCTCCAAGGTGACCGCCGGGACACCACTGAGAGTGGGCGCCCCTGCAGCGCAGCGCACCCGGATGGGGCTGAATTCCAGGGGGAGACGCGCGGCCGCGGGGCGGGTGGAGGTTCCCGCTGGGCGCCGGTGCCACGCTGGCGAGCCCCTCCTGCTCCTCCGGGAGCCAGGCTCCGCCGTTCGGTGCGACGAGCCAGTCTAGACCCGGGACCGGGTGCCCTTGAGCCTCCAAAGTGCGTGGGGTGGGAGGCGGGCCGGGGAGGACCTTGTCCCTGAAACCCCAGAATGCAAAATAAGGGGAAGGGGAAGGAGAGCTGGGAGGACGAGGAAACAGGTGGCGGGAGGTGCCAGGGCGGTGTGGCGGGCGGGGGAACCAGGAGAGTGAAGGGCAACGCGGACGGGCTCGGGGAGGCGCCAATAGCTCCGACCCCACAACCCCACCTATCTCCCGTGGCCCGAGAGCCATGCCCACCCCCTACTCCGTGCCCTGGGGGGTGGTGAGGGGCTGACTTTGTGCCCACGCAAGGCGCTGGGGCTCTGCCAGCTCAGGGGGAGGTCACGGCCCGGCGGCCAATGACGAGGAGTAGGAGAGCGTCCTGCAAAGCCGCTTTGTTAGCGCTATGACGCCTGAGCTCTCTGCGCGGAATGCACAAAGCTCCTGGGTGCTGGCACATCAGGGCGCCCCTCCTCGGGAACGAAATGTGTGCTATGCCAGCCCCACTGCCAGCTGCGCCTGCCACTGTGCTATTTGTGGCAACGGACGCCCAGGAGGACCCACTCCGGAAAGGAAACGCAAATCTCATTAGGCAGGGGAACTGGAGACCAGGCAGGAACTGGCCCTTGCACAGACTTCTCTTAAACTCACCCCTGTTGATTAGCCAGGCAACTATGGTGAACTTTGCCCCACCCTCCAGACCCTCCCACATATCCTTCCCGCTGGCATATGGCAAGCTCAGCTTTTCTTGCACATGCTAGCCAGCAATAACACAGATTCATGCTATGTTTCAGAGTTTACAGAGTGATCCATACAGTTAATCTCCTGGATATCTCGTGGGGTGTGCAGGCAGCCACATCCAAGCTTGTCATCCTGATGCGCTTGGTGGGGGAAGCTGACCCTCTGCTGCCCATGCAGAGCTCAGGGGCTACATCCTCATGAGGACTTCTGGGCTCAAGGACATTATGTGGAATACCCACATCCCAGGCTCTCAAGAACCAGGGTCCACACAGCTGTGTTGGCTTATTTTCCCAGAGGCACCATCCAGGTCACCCGGTGTACCTTGTCATGAACAAGGACAAAGACTGTGTGGGGCTCTGCAGAGTGCTCGTGTACACTCAGCGGACACAGAAAAGATGATATTCCTGGGTTCTTGGAGCTCCCAAGGTTTTAGGAAGAGAAAACTTATTTTTCATCCATGTGTCCCGGAAATAAGCATTTTCAACCAAACGCTCTCAGCCAGTCTCCCGCAGACGTCCTGGGGGTAGAAGCAGGTTCAGGACTCTTCTCTTGGGAACATCCTGGCCAGAAACAGCCCCTATCTACTGCCTCCCGGGGCTGGTAGGTTTCTTTTGGGAAACCATGCTCACGTGAGAGGTGAAGCAATTTTCTGTTGGCCACAAAGACTTTGTCACACACCCAGCATGGGAACAACTGTCACAAAGGCACACTCCACCCCCATCCCCAGCTCCAGGAAGCCTCTCTTTACCTTCTTCAGTGCTGATGAAACGAGGGCCACACGACACAACAGGAACGCCGCTGGCACAGGGACTGAGTAGATATCTGCACTTGGAGGACAAATCAGTGCTCTTGAAAATGTGTCTGAGCACCTCCTGGGTTTCCTCTTTGGAGCCTTAGTGACTACTGGGAACATCTACCTGGTGCACAGGGATCTCAGCTCATAACTTCCATTTATGTGGTGACAATGCTGTCTCAGGTCCCTTTTTACATTTTCTGGTCTTGAAGATGTTCTGAGGATAATTCTTATTGTGCCCACATTACGAGAAGGAGACTGAGGCACAGAACGGCCCCATCTGCACTGGGTCCCCCAGGCCAGTGGCAGGGAGCAGGACAGAAGGCAGATCTGTAAAGCCCACGGCTGCCCTGCTGAGCCACTCACTCCTGCAAGTGCGGGCCTGCCAGCCAGCCAGAGAAGCCCAGGCTCTCTCACGGTCTTGGGGAAACAATTGGGAAGCCGGGAATTCAGAAGGGAAGGGGTTGCTGGAGGAGGCAACCTGGAGTGGTAGGGCTTGGCCACTCAGTACTAGGCAGCAGTTAGACCCTGAGTGCTGGGAGCAGGTGATGACAGTCATCTGCCTTCAGGGACCCAAGTGCTTTCCCTGATCCTGCCAGGGCGAAGCTTCTCCCATGGGCCTGGGGTCCAGGCTAGAGTCTGTTTGCCATCCAGGGCCTGCAAAGGTTGCTGCTGGCTTGCCCTCTGCTGATGTGCAAATCCCTCTGTCAAGGGGGTGTGTGCTTCCTGGGTGTCATCCACCAGGGCAGTGGCCTCAGCTCCTGGAAGCAAGCCTGCAGGTCAGGTGGTGGAGGTCCACCAGGGCAGAGGCTGTGGGCTGAGAAAGGAAGGGCTCATTGTCAGCGAGCATGGAGCTGCTTGGTGACCCAAGGCTGGACCTTGTCGGTGAGGGCCAACCACGGGTATGTCCTTGGTTGCCATCCTGGTACTGACACCAAACCCCGATGGGTCCAAGGTAACGAAAGAGTGTCACACTAGGGCACAGAACTCACAAGAGTCTCATAAGGTGGCTGCGCCTATGCCATCTTACAGATGAGGAATGAAGGGCCAGGAAAGGCAGCATGTGGCCAAGGTCTCCAGCAGGGAGTGAGAACTCTCCCGAGTCCCAATCCATCAGCACCTGGTCTTGGGCACCCCTGGGGTTCAGCTGTCTGGGGCAGAAGCTGTCTGCCGACTGATATGGCAGCCTCTGGAAGTCTCAGGAGTCCAGGGTCAAGGATCGGATTTCCCTGGTGGCTGGTCCTGGCCCCACAGCTCCAGGGGGGTGGCAGCAGCATGTGCAGAAGCCTGTGGCAGGAGAAAGGGGCCACGTTCAAAGGGAGACAGTGTGGAGATGGCACAAGATGGGCAGAGCTGGGCAAGGCCCTGGCCAGGCAGGTCTTATGGCCCGGTGTGGAGTGCGGCTTTGGTCATAAGGGCTGCGGACACCTGCCATGGAAGGTTGTCGGCAGGAGTGTGACTCCATCAGCTTAGCACCGAGCGCTGCGTGCTACACGTTAACCAGTGGTCACAGCTGGAGTGGGGAGGGGCTTAAGCTGTGCACCTATTCTAGCTTTGCAGGATCTGGAAGCTTCTGCAGGTCCAGAAACTGCTGCTGTCATGACACACTACCCTTTGAGAATTAACCGGTCTCCAGCTTTGCAGCAGGCCCCATTCGACATGGCTCAGATGTCCCCTCATCACACAGGATCCAGCTCCAGGCTGGATGGTGGATGTCTTTTATCCAGTCCAGGGCATGGGCAGGAAGCTGTGGGACCCCTGACTGTGTCATTCTAGGTGCTGTGGGAGTCTCACTGCAAAGCATGATGTGTAGATAGATGGATTTTCTTTTCTTTTCTTTCTTTCTTTTTTCTTTTTCTTCCTTTTTCTTTTTTTTGAGATGGAGTCTTGCTCTACACTTGCTGGCGTGCAATGGGGAAATCTTGGCTCATTGTGACCTCCACCTCCCAGGTTCAAGTGATTCTCCTGCCTCAGCCTCCTGACTAGCTAGGATTACAGGTGCCTACCACCACACCTGGCTAATTTTTTGTATTTTTCATAGAGATAGGGTTTCACCATGTTGACCTGGCTGGTCTTGAACTCCTGACCTCAAGCGATCCGCTCACCTTGGCCTCCTAAAGTGCTGAGATTACAGGTGTGATGCACCCAGCCAGATAGATTTGGTCCATAAGGGACGATCTGCTCTGCGTGCAGTTGGATTCTGCAATGATCTGACCCAGTGGCCTGGCCGTGAGCCGCGTTGCAGGCAGGGAAGGCTGGAGACGCGCACACGAGGCCTGGCGCGGCAGCCTGGAAACACAAGGCAGGCTTACCGGCACAGCACCTTGCCGCCTGGGTGCCGTCCCCCTTCCCCTCATGGAATGAGTGAGCAGTGCCTGGGGTCTGGAGTTCAACAGAACTGGATTCAAATCCTCCTGTACCTTTTCCTCACACTACAACCCCCAGCCAGCAATGCCTATCCAAGCCCCCTCATCTCTACACTGGGGCAGGGAGGCCTGCCTTGGTGGGTCCTGGTGTGAGTTTGAGGAGGGAGTGTGGGGGTGGTGCAGGGTGGGGCCTGATGAGCGGGTCATATTTGGGACATGGTATCCACCAGCTTGAGGGCTCTGCCAATGGTTGCCTCCTCCAGGAAGCCTGCTTGGCAACCATCCCCCTGCCAAAGCGGCCCTCTGCTTTCTGTGGCCACCAGCTCCTGTGCTCCGAGTGGCTCTTGTCACATCTAGCACCACCTTTACGCGGCCCACTGCCTGGTCCTATCTGTCCACTCAGGACAGCTGACAGACACCCCTCACGCCTTGCAGACACCTGCCCCAGTGCCTACGTGCCTCCTGCCTGTGACCCCCACTCCCACCCCATCATCTGCTTTCCACCAGAGTCCTGACAGCCAGGAAAGGCAGTCTGAACCAGGGCCTGCGCAGCTGAGTGCAGGGAAGCTGCCCTACCACTTGGCTCTACCTTGGATTTCACTAAAATGTGGGATTGGGCCATGACCCCTCATCTCCTGGAAGGGACAGATCATGCTTGACAAATTTTTTGGGTCTGCAGCAAAGTGGAAAACAAAAACAAAAACCCCTGACATTCTGAAGTCTCTTCTAGAACTTCACATAGCTGATTTAAAGAAATAGCTTCAGGCCAGGTGCGGTGGCTCATGTCTGTCATCCCAGCACTTTGGGAGGCCGAGAGGGGCGGATCACCTGAGGTCAGGAGTTTGAGAACAGCCTGGCCAACATGGTGAAACCCCGTCTCTACTAAAAATACAAAAATTAGCCAGGCGGAGTGGCACACGCCTATAGCCCCAGCTACTTGGGAGGCTGAGGCAGGAGAACTGCTTGAACCCGGGAGGCGGAGGTTGCAGTGAGTGGACCTCACGCCAATGCACTCCAGCCTGGGCGACAAAAGCAAAACTCTGTCTCAAAAAAAAAAAAAAAAAAAAAAAAAAAGGAAGGAAAGAAAGCAAGCCTGTTTTTCAGGCCAGGTACAGTGGCTCACACCTGTAATCCCAGCACTTTGGGAGGCAGAAGCAGGAGGATTGCTTGAAGCCAGGAGTTTGAGATCAGCCTGGGCAACATAATGAGACCTCTTCTCTAAAAAAAGTAAAAAAAAAAAATTAATCAGGCACGGTAGCACGTGCCTGTGGTCCCAGCTCCGCAGGAGGCTGCGGTGGGAAGAGCATTGGGCCTGGGAGGTCAAGGCTGCAGTGAGCTGTGACTGAATCACTGCACTCAGGCCTGCACAACACTGAGAGACCGTGTCCCAAAGAGAAAAAAGAGAAATATCCTTTTCCTTTCCAAGACTATATCCTTATGTTCTTTTTTCGTAGTTGAAAATACCTTTCCTTCGTGAGAATTGCTTAGATGAAGCGCTAGTAATAGTTGTAGGGATTGCTTAGCTTTGACTTGGCAAAACCAAGGTATTGACAAACCACGTCTGTCCCCAAAGCTGTTGAAAATGGCACCCATCTGTAACAGCCCAAGGTCCAGGGACTGGCCCCTCGCCCCTCAGATGTGCTTTATTTACGGAAACACACAGCACAAAGGATTCCTGACATTTTTCCAGTCCTTCCATGTCAGCGCTCTTCTCCATTTTATTAGTGATATTATTTTCAAGTCAACACATTGGTTTGTGTTGAGACTTGCAATGTTAGAATATAAAGTTCTATGTGAGGGCCTGATTTTGATCTTTGACAAAGCCAAGGAGCAGGGTGTGGGCTACAACCTTGGGAACCTGCAGGAGCTGCGCCCACACGGGCCTTGGCTTGAATGCCATTGGACACACTCCCAGGGGGCCCCTGACCTGGGGAAGAACCTCCCTTCTGCCTGGGAGCCTCAAGGTGTGCAGAGGAGGGAGCTGGCTGGAGCCAGCTGTGTGAAGGCAATCAGTGTTTCTCTGCAAGGTGATGGTGGCATGGGGCAGGCAGGGTTCTTGGATGGCTGGTGGGGAAGACAGGCTGGGGAGGGACTGTGAATTCATTGCTCCCCCTCTCCAGGTGGAGGCATTAAATTATGTCAAAGCATCTTGGCAAGTATTCGTGCTGAGTTGAGTTTTTAAAACAAAACCAAGTAAGTAGCTAGTGGGTGCTCAGTGGGTGCCAAGGACTGAGCTGGCTTTTCCAAGCAGGTCCCCTGCTTCTTGGTCCAGGGTCCCCAGTGCTGACTTTCTCTCAGAGAACACGGTGGGCTCTGGGTGCCTGTGGAGTTGCCAGGATGTTTTCTCAGCTCTGCCCATTCCCCGGCTTCCCGGGACCTTGGAGTGCGCTGCAGGCGGGGCTGGCTGTCCGCCCGGCCTGGTCTAGCTGCTGCTCCCTCAGGGCTGCGTGCTCCCTGCTGGGCTAGGAGTCTGCCCTCACTGCGCCCTCATGCCTGGGGCAGACCCGTTTCCCACTAATCTTAGTCTTCTAACTCCCTCTTTGTGTGCCTGCCTCCCTCATCACACCAGGAGAGGCTCTGGCAGAGGAAGCCTGCCCTCCCCCCATGTGTGGCCTCAGCTCCTAGTTGGCAGAATCCTTCCTGCTGCAAAATGGCTCTAGCTTCATGCTGCCTACCCTTGGAGAGTCAGCGCTGAGCCCAGCCAGGCCAGGGGTGTGGCTGAGAAGCGTATGCAGCAGGCACCTGGAAGGCCAGAGATGCAGGCTGAGGAGCTGGGATTGTTCTACAGACAGTGGGCGGCCAAAAAAGATGCTTGAGCACCAGTGGGCTCAGACGCAGGGGACCTTCCCAGCCCCTGTCCTCACTTGCTCAGAGAAAGCAGGAGGAGCAGGAGCGGTGTCCTGAGACACTGTTCTGTAAGGAACAATGGCACTGCTGCAAAGACACTGACATGGGGAGTGGTGTTGCCCTAATCGAGAGACAATAGTTTCAGTGGAAGTTCAAAAGCACCACTTGTGTGGCACAGGCCTGTCTTCTTCCTTTCCTTTTTTTGGGGGGAGGTGGGGAGATCGGATCTTGCTGTGTCACCCAGGCTGGAGTGCAATGGAACAGTCATAGCTCACTGCAGCTTCAAACTGCCAGGCGCATGTAACCCTCCTGCCTATGCCTCCTGAGTAGCTGGAACTACAGGTGTGTACCACCATGCCCGGCTAATTAAAATTATTATTATTATTATTATTATTTGTAGAGAGACTCCAGAAGGGACTCTGGTATGTTGCCCAGGTTGGTCTTGAACTTCTAGCCTCCAGTGATCGACTCACCTTGACATCCAAAGCACAGGGATTACAGGCATGAGCCACTGTGTGTGGCCCCAAGTCCATTTTTTAAAGCATTTCTGTGACAAGCACACGCAGGCAAGGCAAAGCAAAAGTGACCAAATCCAGTGAGTGTGCTGCTGACGGGATCGTTTACAAGTGAACTTGGTGATTATGCAAATTCTAAGCTCTTCAGCGGCCCCCTCAGACGGTGTTACATTCAGGAAATGGCAAACAAAACTGAAGACAGAAAAAGGACTCTAGAAAAATGCCCACGTGTTTTAGGAAGGCAGACTGCCTCAGCCATGAAAGTGGATCATGAGTTCATCTGGTTCTGCAGATGTGTTTTACGAACAGCAAATCAGTTTCTCCCTGTCGTTCCTCCGTCGAGGCTGAACACACTTTTACGGGGCATCCGTGTGAGGGGAAGCTGGTGAGGCTGCCTGGGAAGCCTCTGCCTGCGTCTCCCAGTGGACCCCTTGGGACCGCCCCCCCCTCCCCCGCCGGCCTCTGCCCATCGGCACCTGAACTGTGGCCCCTTACACTCCTGTTGCCTCCCCAGTGGCTGGAACTCCAGAACTTGCCACCCCTCCGTGGATTTCCTGGAGGAGTGATGAGCTCTGGGCTATGCTTGGCCACCAAACATGGACCACCTCTTCTATTACGGTGTGAAATGTCCCCTAGTGTCTTGTTTGCTAATTCTATAATAATATGGAAGACAGAGTCGGTGTCTGCTAGCTTGTCTGCTGGTTCTTGCTCAAGGTGTCTTCTTCCCTTTCAGACTCAGGTATCTTTGTGTGCTTCTCGGGGCCTTCGGAAGGGTGTCTGTGGGGTTTCCATGAGGTCAAGCACAGAGGTTCCTTCTCACAAGGATCCTTGCTTTTACACGGACAGCCCAGACCCCCTGAAGCAAAATGCCCTCGAGGCTGCCGCATCCCTTGGCCTGCAGGTGTGAAGAATAGGCTCCAAGTCCCCACGAGCTCCACGCTCTTCGTGCTCCAGTCTGTGTTTCCTTCCCTTTTTTCCTCCCACTGCTTTTAACGCTAACGAATGCCTTCTAAATTGGAAAGGGAAGTTTTGGGGCCGGGTCAGGGTTATCTCTGCTTCAGTCTTTATCCAAGGTGAGGCCTTTCAGGCTCCCAGCTTGGTACGGGGATGAATCCCTATCAGGGTCCTCACACCTTGATGTCTGTCTGCTCCCCCGCCCCCTCCAAGCTGGAAGCCCAACCTGCCAGGTCGGTGAACGCTCTGCACCGGCCCCCGCGTTCCTCCCTTGGTTCTTGCCTCCCCTGGAGCTTGGCCTGGAGGTCTCCCACTAGCGTGGCAGCCCTTTGATGCTTTTAACGTGATTTTGTTAAATTACTTTTTTATCCAAAATTCTGGCTTGTTTTCAGAGGGAAAGGGGGTCTGCCATTACTGCCGATAGAAGCTGGGACCGTTAATACAGTCGCAGACATTTATTTTCCACATGCTGTCCCATCTTCTAGATGAGACAGATGTTCAACAGCTGGAGAACTGGGCCTGTCTTTGTCCCCATCTTGCTGAGCAACAGGAGGTGGTCACTAAACAGGGATTTTCAAGCCCGTTGCTTAAAGGCATTGTTGACCCAAAGGGAATTGGGTCCCTGCTCCTCTTCCTTGGCTGCCTGCAGAGTGGCTGACGAGGCGCCCACTGTGCGCACAGGGCATCCAGCCTCGCTCCTCCCCAGGCAGCCCCGCAAACAGCTGTTGCTCCGCCTGCTCCCAGCTGTGGACCCGAGGCAGAGACGCTGAGCCGTCGCCCTGAGCCACATGCCTGGGAGCAGCAGGCCTGGACCTGGAGCCGGACCTGGCTCACATGACCTTGCTTTTTCCACTGTGCCTGCCGCTCCCTCCCAGGCTCTGTGACCTTGGGCGGCCGTGGCCGTCCTGCGCCCATTCCCAGCTGTAAGAGCGGCTGGGCTGGCTGACCTCGAATGTCCCCTGCCAGCCTGGGATTCTGCGTTGTGCCCCAGGGTGAGATGGCGACATGCCTCCAAAGGGAGCCGCCAGTGCTCACGAGGGAGGCCTTTTTCCTGAGTCGAGGTGGGTGGGGGGATTGGGGGTGAGTCACAGGGCTGGGAGGTGGGGGGCGCACACACGCCGTCCTCCCCAGCTGAGCCCTCATGGTGAATTACCTTAGGCCTCAGGCTCAGTGCTTTGGAAATGCTCTCAGGCCCAGCACCCAGGCCTGGAACTGGCCTCTGAGCCCCTGGCCCTCCCTCTCTCTCCTGGAATCTTCCAGGCTGAGGCAGTCAGCTGAAGTCACTGACTCTGCCTTCCACAAACTCATAGCTGACAGACCATTCCATGTCCCTCCCAGCCCCATCCGGGGAGGGGAACTTGCTTGGCCTTCCCGCCCTCAGGGCTGACCCACTGTCAGTCACTCTCTGGGTCCCACCCACTGTCCCACCAACGTCGTTGGTCTAAAAATATGCTCTGGCATCTTGCTGGAAGGCAGCAGGAATGATGAGCCCTGCTGATAAGGTGAAGAGAGTTACCCGTTGGGGTAAACTTACACACGGCTCGTGTTGTGGCAAAATAACAAAACAGCGGGACCAAAGGCTGGCTCCCCAAGTGTCCCGGGAAGAGCACCCTTGGGCTTACGGAAGTGAAAACCAGGCCCTGGCCCCTCATCCAGTCCTTTCTGCCCGCTTTGGGAGGGAGCCCAAGAATTCAGCTAGGGAGGGACCTCCTGGTGGGACCTGAGGCCCAGCTGGAGCTTTCTGGGGGTTTCTTGGGGACAGGACCCCACGGAATCCTCTCTGGGTATTCAGAGCCAGGCTCAGGCCCATAAAAAAGATGTGGGCAGCTGAGAGAAGCACTCTCTTCCCTTCCCCATATTTTTTTTTGTTTTTTTTTGAGTCAGAGTCTTGATCTGTCTCCCAGAACCTTGGCCTGCCAGATTCAAGTGATTCTTCTGCCTCAGCATCCCAAGTAGCTGGGATTACAGGCACCCACCACCATGCCCAGCTAATTTTTTTGTATTTTTAGTAGAGATGGGGTTTCACCATGTTGGCCACGCTGGTCTCGAACTCCTGACTTCAAGTGATCAGCCAGCATTACTGGTGTAGTCACCACACCCGGCCTCCCCTTCACCCCTTGTTCTGAGAGGCTGAGCTGGAGTCCTGGCTCTGCTGGGGGACCCGCACGCATCATCTCACCTCTTTGCGCCTGTTTTCCATGGGAAGAAGGTTATCTTTGGAGGGTCACTGTGAGGGTCAGAGGTTACAAAGGTCAATGGGGCCCATGTCAACAAGCTTTGGCCCCGCTCTGCCCACCCTGCCCTTTCATTTCTCATTTGTCCACCTGCACAGCCCACCCCCTGGTCAACGCCTGCACTGTTGATGGCTCCGAGGGCCTAGGCAGAGCCCCTGGGCCCAACCCCTGGAGTCTGCCATGGTCACGTCCTCTCCTCTCTCTCCAGTTTTCTACTTCCATCCCATTGCTTTGCACTTGCTTTTCCTTCTGTAGGGCATCCCCTCCCTTCACTTTTTCCTTTAAGGATTTACTTCAGGCACCACCTCCTCCAGGAAGGCCTCCCTGATCACTCCTCCTTGAGTTGTGTTCCTCTTCCATACTCCTTCAGCCCCAGTGCCTCATGCTGATTTCACTTTATTTGTTGACTCAGTCATCTCTCTTGCTAGACTGGAAGCTTCTTGGGAGTCTGGATATCATCGGAGGTGATTAGAAGCAATAACTACAGGAATGATGGGACTACCATTTAATAACCATTGTAATAATTGATTCAGGCAAGAGTCATCTAAGGATGCTAAAATTAGTGGGTGAAAGTTTGAGTAGCAGGATATTTACAAAGTCTCAAAGTATCACCCAACAAGATACTTATTAATGACAAAAGGAAACACAGTAACTTTTCAGCAGGGAAATCAGGCCAACTCTGTATTTATCAAGTGATTGCCAGGAAGAAACAGACATCAACACATACCTCCTGCTATGATGCACTGAGAGCCTGATGTCCTTTTGTGGTCTTCCTGCCACGCATGGTAGCTTGGATCTCATCATGATAGCCTACAAAATAACTGATGTGTACTCCTCAGACGTGTCATGTCATGAAACACACACACACACACACACACACACACACACAGGCTGAGGAGCTGTTTCAGATTAAAGGAGATCAAAAAGCATGACAGCAGAATGCAATGCAGCGTTCAGATCATTCAGGTTTTCTTGTTTGTTTGTTTGGTGTTTTACATCCTATATTTTCAGATTTAACAAGGATAGCTGATAGCTATTTTGTGGTCTCGAACTTCTGGGCTCAAGCGATCCTACCACCTCGGCCTCCCGAAGTGCTGGGGTTACCAGCGTGAGTCACTGCACCTGGCCCAGGTCCCTTTCCGACTTAGACCTCCTCCTTCCTCTCGTGAAGACCCTTGTGCTTACCTTGGACCAACTGAGATGACCTGGGAGAATTTTGCCATCTTAAGATGTTTCAGCATATTTGTAAAGTCCTTTTGCCATGAAAGGTGACATGGTTGCAGATCCTGAGGATTAGGGTGTGAACATCTCCAGGATGGCACCTGGCTCTGCCACTGACTGCCAGTGGGGCCTTGGGCAAGTCACTTTACAGCCCTGTGCCTCAATTTCCCCATCTGTGAAAAGGGGATATTGATAGTCCTACCTCATTAGGTTGCTGAAAGGATCACTAAAGTGACATCTGTGAGGTCCTGGGGTGGGGCCTGGCTCTTGGTCAGTGCTGGGTGGAGGTTTGTGTTTGTGTGGGCGTGGGGACAAGAGCTTCCAGGAAATGGCCAGGAGGAGTCGGGGCAGGGGACAGTGAAGTATCTGCAGAGACAGGAAACCATCCGTATGACGGGTGATACATTTTCTGAGGCTTCCAAGAGGTTGGCTTTGCTGTCCAGGGACCTGCGGCAGGGCTCCCAACACCTGGCCAGGGGCTGCTAACCCTGACTCCTGAAAGGCAAACGTGCAGCCCTGGAGGGAGGTGGCCAGAGCCCTGGGGCTCGCAGGAGGCTCCTGACAGAGGGCAGCGTGGCTGCCACCCTCAGGAGACTTCCTGTTCCCCCCAGCCACAGCTCAGGTAGGGAGATGGGGGCCCAGACAGGGTGAGCCGGCCTGCGGTGGTACCTTTCCCTGGCTTCCGCCTCCGGCCTGCAGCTGTTTCCACACACCTACTGCAAATGCCACTGCTGTGGGCACTGGCCGTTCCTGGAGCCTCCTGCAGCCCTGGCCTATGGAGCTGAGGGACTGACAGCTTAGGCCAGTAGGCAGGACAGCCGTCCATCTGCACATCACTCCTTCTCAAGCCCAGCGCTGCCTGCACGCACACTCAGAACATGCCAGGAGCACTCTGGAGTGAGGGACAGGAGGGCAGGAAGGTGGCCTGAGCCACATGGCTGGCGAGGGGCTCCTTTTGCTTGGATTCCACTGGCTTACAGAAAGAGTACTTGCATGTCTGTCAGGGTTGTGTCCTCCCACATCGCTGGGGGGTCCTTGCGGTCTACTCTTGGAATCCTGGAAACCAGCGTGAGCAAATGTGTCTCCCTTCCAGCCAGGCTGTGTGTGCTGGGACTTCCCCAAGGCCAAGCTCCACCTTCTTGCACAGCAGAGAAGGGTGGGGTGGGGAGTCACCTGCTCCACATGGCCAAGTCCCTGGTGAAGCCTGCCTGCCACCTTGGGCCTGCCATACCTGTGTGCACAGGATGTGTGCTTGTGTCTACATGTGTGTACACACATACATGTGAGCATGTGTGTGCATGTATTTGTGTGACATCTGTGTTAGCACATGTGTATACCCATGGAATGTGCTTGCACATGTCTGTGTACACGCATCCCTGTGTGTGCCTGCATGAATGCACACATGTGTGTTGCATGTATATGTAAGCACATGTGCATGTGTCTATATACACATATGGGTGTGTGTGCATGCTATTCGTGTGCACATGTGTACACATCTCTGTGTATTTGTGTCTGTGTGTGTATGAGTTTGTTACTCCCTTGGACAATAAGGAGCGGTGGAGGTGGAGGCAAAGCCAGAAGTGAGAGAAGCAGATGTCCGGGGCCGGGGCCCGCCCGACCCCAACCCACAGTCTCTCAGCACCAGGAAGGCCTTGAGACCTTGAGCTTGGCAAAGTCAAGGTCGGCAGAGCCAGGATGCGTCCCAGGACAATGCTGCCAGTGCCTTTGACCCTCTCTGACAATTATTTCCCAACTTCTCCTCACGGAGGGCATCTTCCCTGTGTCTTTTGGTTTCAAGCCCATTCTAAAAGCCAGCTGTGTGTCCTCGTGGAAGCCCCATTTTCCAGTTAGC
Source organism: Cheracebus regulus (assembly GCA_963574635.1). Classification (NCBI taxonomy): domain Eukaryota; kingdom Metazoa; phylum Chordata; class Mammalia; order Primates; family Pitheciidae; genus Cheracebus; species Cheracebus regulus. The sequence continues at coordinate 31,075 of CAUYQU010040521.1, forward strand.
TCCCCACGGATGCATACTCACCCCAGGCCAGTGCTCCATGGGGCCCTTCCCTGTCGGCCAGCTTCCATCACTTGAAGCTTGCCACCCTTCCCCAGGGTTCTGGGGGGCTTCTCTCAAAGGCTCGACAGGAATTCAAACGCCCTTCCATTTCCCCATCATTTGCTGCAATCAGGGAACAAAGGTAGGATTGTAGTGGCTTGTGGGAAAGGGATACAAAGAATGTATTTTTCCTTCCGTGATCCGAGCGGGGTTACCAGGCCCATGGGCTGCCTGGGAATTCTGAAGCTGCTGGGAGGAGCTGGTGCAGGGGGCAGTGGTGGCCATGCCCGCAGGGCCTCCTGGGCGTCCATGCTACCCTGCATTGCCCATGCCTGGCCTATGTGCATGTGTGGGACACGCTCAGCCTCTCTTTCTCCCTTTCAGGTGCAAGCCTCCCTGATCCTCCTCCTCCAGGCCCCTCGCTGGCTTCAGCCACCCTCCCTGGGTGCTCTGGATACCCAGGTACCCATGCCTCCCATGCTACCTCCAGCTGCCCCCTGCCTCCCGAGCTGCCAACTGGGGTGCCTCACAGGAGCCCCCAAACTGCCCTGACGCCTGATCCCTCTCAGTGCTCTCATCTTGGCCTAGGGCATCGCCTGCCAGTCATTTGTGTCTAAGCCAGAAATCTGCACGTGGCCTGACAGCCCGTCTGCCCTCCACACCTGTGGCCACCTCCTGGGAGTGGTTTCCTTAACACCTCACTACCCTTGGCACTGTCACTATCGCCTGTGCCCTGGCAGGCCACCTGCTCCCGAAAAAACTTCCCACTGCACTCCCCTGCCCCTCCCAGCCCCTCCCAAAAAGGACCTCTGGGCCGGGCGTGGGGGCTCACGCCTGTAACCCTAGCACTTTGGGAGGCCAAGGCAGGTGGATCACTGCCAGCCTGGCCAACATGGTGAAATCCCATCTCTACTAGAAATACAAAAGTTAACTGGGTGTGGTGGTGCGTACCTGTAATTCCAGCTACTCAGGAGGCTGAGGCAGGAGAATCGCTTGAACCCAGGAGGTGGAGGTTGCAGTGAGTGGAGATCGTGCCACTGCACTCTAGCCTGGGCGACAGAGCAAGACTCCATCTCTAAATAAATAAATAAATACACCCCTGAGCCTGCCACTCTGCCTAAAATGTTCTGGAGCCTTCCCGTGGCTGCAGGATAAAGCCCCCAGCGTCACATGCCTCTGGCTCTCGGAGAACGATAAGGACACTGAGCCTGCAGCGTACAGGTCCCTGGCCCCAACTCTGCTGAGGGTCCTGCACAGAAGCGCATCCTGGCTGGCCCAGGCTTCCTGTGGTCATGGAATTCCAAGTTTTCCAGACACCATAGGCCACGGAATCTTAGAGGACAGGAGAACGGCGTGTCGAGGATTACCATTGCCTCCTGTGGGAGGAGGGAGGTACAGGGCTATCCGGGCTGGGATTTGGTCGGGGGCCAGGTTTGTTCTGGGTGGGGGATGCAGAGGTGACCCCATCTCTTTCCCTGACCCCAGTACCACCAGGCAGTGGTGAGTGCTCTGGCTCATGGCCTGGGCAGTAGGGGTTGCGGGTCAGGAGAGGCCCCTCCCAGGCATAAGGCCCATCGCTTTCCAGGTGGAAGGGGTGGGGTGGGGAAGGCATTGTCGGGGGAGGGAGCAGCAGGAATGTTCTAGCATGGAGGACAGCCAGACCAGACTGGAGCCATGACCAGAGCACTGTACTCGGGTTCTGTAAGAACTAGGTCACTCAGTCTCCACGCTGGCCCTATAGGATGGCACCCGTGATCCCCACGCTGCAGCTGAGGAAATGGGCAGAGGGCCACAGAGCTAGGACTGGTGGAGCCGGGGTTTGAACCAGAGACTTGGCTCTGGAGGCTGGGCTCTTAAGTGTCATGCAGTCCTGCCTCTGGGGCTGGGGGGAGGGGACTTGGGGGGCAAGGGCGAGGTGGGACCACCACAGGGTGCCAGGGCCAGCCTTAGTCTGCACTGCAGGGCTAGGAGGTGCGGGTGGCTGGGAGATGGGTGTCCGGGAGGGAAGGGCAGGGACCAAGGGAGAGTAAGGAGCCCAGGACAGCTTGAGCCCCAAGTGAGTGCTGCAGCCTTTGCCCTGGAAGAATGACCCACAGGGAAGTCTGGGGTGATGAGGCCAGCAGGGACTGCGGGAGGGCAGGGGAGGAAGCTGAGCACTGCCTGGGCCTCTGTGAGCTCCCAGCCAGCCGAAGATCCCCCGTAGCCCTCCTTGGAGCTGTGGGCTGGCACTTCAGGGGTCAATGTGATCTGTGACCCACTGCCAGGCTGGAGAGGGCCTGCTAAGTGGACCGCGGTGGCTGCAGGCTGCATCATCTGTGGGGCAGAAGGCCTTCGAAGGTGGCCCAAAGCCATGCTTCCCTGGAGGCCAGGCACTCAGCCCCTCGCCCTGCCAGAGCCGGAGGCCCTCCAGCATGCCGGCCACCTGCGCCTGCACCCGCCACATGCGGAAGAGCCGAGGATGCCGCGGGCTCCTGCTGGAACTGCATGGAGCTCATCTCCTCCCAGTGAGTCTGCAGTTCTCCAAACTCCCAGCCCTGGCAGCCCCCACAACCCAGGGCTGACTTCCCCAGGACAGGAGGAAACTGCGGGCTCACGGCCCCAGGCCTGGATGCTGTGGCCTGCACAGAGGAGAGGGCTCCATGTCAGGGTCGGGAGGGAGGCGCGGCTTCTCGCCCTGGCCAGCACTGATCGCAGTGCGACCCTAGCCTGGTCTTTGGACTCTCAGTGCCACGTCACACAGACGCTGAGTGAGGAGGCCCTTTGGCCTAGTGGTTTTAGGGGACACGGCTGTGCTCGTGATAACACTGCAACCCAGCCCCCTGCTGCTCCCTGGTCCACAGTGGGCCCCTGACCCAGCTGGACCCCACTGTGCCCTCTGCCTCAGGGCACCAGCCAGCAGCCGGCACTTGGGCAACTGCCCACATTGCAGGGCCAGGTCAGTGGTGTGTGGCCCAAGGTGGCTGTGTCACCTCAGGACTGAGCGAGGACAAGCTCCTCCCGCCTGGCCCTTATGCCCAGGAACCTGCCCGCTGCTGTCAGGTGGGTGGCTACCACCACGGCACTGGCCAGCACAGACCAGGAGCACAGAAAGCATTAACCACAAAATGAGGCCAAGTGCAGTGGCCCACTCCTGTAATCCCCGCACTTTGGGAGGCTGAGGCTGGCAGATCACTTGAGGTCAGGAGTTTGAGACCAGCCTAGCCAACATGCTGAAACCCCATCTCCACCAAAAAGACAAAAGACTAGCTGAGTGTGGCGGCATGTCTGTAATTCCAGCTACGCGGGAGGCTGAGGCAAGAGAATCGCTTGGACTCGGGAGGCTGAGATCACGCCACTGCACTCCAGCCTGGCGACAGAGTGCGACCGTCTCAAAACAAACAAACAAACAAAAAGCCATTAACTACAGGATGAGTGTCTGTGTTGGGTCTGGCTGGCTGTCGGCAGACCAGGGGCCTGAGCCTGCTCTGCAGGGTGGAGAGTATCAGGTCCCTGCCTGTAGCTTCTCGGGTGACCTGATGGCTGAAAGCAGCGAGCACTGAGGCCATGCATATCTCAGCATCCGTTGCAGGAGCTGCAAACCCCCATAGCCTGGGTCTTGTGGGAGCCACAGCACTGGGCGTGGGTGCCAACAGCTCTCGGGAAAACCAGAGGTGGTGACGCTGTTCCCAGCGCGACCCCTGCCCCAGTCACCCTGGCCACCCACACTCTTAGCTCCTGCCACGGGCCAGGCTGCCCCGTCCGGGGCCTGTCTCCAGCCCAGTCCTCCACCCTACACTCCCGCAGGCCACATCCTTCTGGAAGCCTGCCCCCGACTGCACCCTGTCTCCCCTCCTGTGTTTCTCCCAGAGTTCAGGGCCATGTCTGCGCTGCTCGCTGCTGATCCTGGGGCCTGAAATCGGCCTGGGAGTCTCGGGAGGTGTCCCATAAATACGGTGGGTGTGTTCTGGGTGACCTCTGTGACCTCTGTGACTCTCCACCCCACGGAGTGGGCTCAGGCCTCCGGTTTGCTGACGACCAGCCGGAGCCCATCCAGACACTCATCCTGTAGTTAGTTCATGCTTGCTTGTTTTGAGATGGAGTCTCACTCTGTCACCCAGGCTGGAGTGCAGTGGTGACCTCAGCTCACACACACAGTGTCTTCATTCTGGCCCCTCCTCTCCTGTGCCCAGGGCCCAGGTCTCTCCCCAGCCTCGGCGGCCTCCCTCCCCTCTGCCCGCCTGGAGTGCTTTCCCTCCTTCCACGGCCCACAGTGAACACAGGCCTCCCTCTCTGAACCCCAAACCCAGCAATGCCCCGAGAGACCCACCTGCTTCCCTCCACCTCAGCCTTCACATATGCTGTTCCCGTGCCCAAAACACCCTTCCTGCCCTTACTAACCAGGGCCCAGCTTGTGGGGAGGAGCTTACCTGGGCTCCACCAGGAGTGACCTCTGCCCTATGCCCTCATGGTGGCATCAACCCTGGCACCTGCCCAACGCCATCAGCAGCCATTGCTCACTGCTCTTCTGGCTGTTTGCTGGGTGTGGGCTGGGCGGGGGACACTGTCAGAGCCAGGCCCACCCTGGGTGCAAATCCCTGTGCATGGGCCGACACTGAACCTGGGAGAGCAGAGGAAGCAGGTGTGGGAACAGGGGTCCGAGGCCTGGCAGCACCAGACCAGACCCAGGCTCTGCCAGAGGCAGGGGCTGCCGAATCCCCGGCCCCTCATCCATCACCGGAGAGAGAGTGGAGGGCTGTGGGGTGCAGCCCTGGCCTCCCCTCCACACTGCCTGGGGAAGCCCCCACCGACCAACCTGCCCTCTCTGCCCCAACCTTGTGCCTCCAATCCAGAATCCACACATAGCCAGAAGGAACTTTCAAAATACTCCTCTGGGCCAGGTGTGGGGCTTATGCCGGTCACCCCAGCACTTTGGAAGGCCCATGTGGGCCGATCACTTGAAGCCAGGAGTTCAAGACCAGCCTGGCCAATATGGTGAAACCCTGTCTCTACTAAAAATACAAAAATTAGCTGGGCATGGTGGTGGGTGCCTGTAGTTCCAGCTACTCAGGAGGCGGAGGCAGGAGAATCATTTGAACCCAGGAGGCAGAGGTTGCAGTGAGCCGAGATCACGCCACTGCACTCCAACCTGGCCCACAGAGTGAGACTCTGTCTCCAAAAAGCAAAAACAACAACAACAAAAACCAAAACACTCCTCTGATCTTCTGTCACCTGCTAAAACCCTCAATGACTCCCCATGGCCCTCAGGGACCCATGGGTGCCCAAGGCCCTTGGTGGCCTGTCTGCCCTCCCCTGGCCCCCAGGCCCCATCCCTGACAGGGGCTTCCTCACCTGTGGATGCTGTGCACACTTCTCCTCACTCCACGGCCCTGCTTGATCTCTGCTCTTTGCCCTTCAGGACTCAGGTTGGTGGTCACATCGCCTCCAGGAAGCCCTCCCTGGTCCGCAGGCTGGTGGGGCACACCTCCCACGGCCAGTGCATGCTCCCTGTGGCTGCCTTCACCCACACATAATGGATTTTGGTGCCAGCCTCCCGATGAGCCTGGTTCCTGGTTCATGCCAGGTAGGCAAACCTCACTTTGGGGGTTGGGGCGGTGTGTGTAGGCAGGGTGTGACTCAAGAGTCCACAGACCCTGAGCACTCCCCCGCTCCTTCCACCAGCCTCGGCTTCCCCATCTGTGAAACGGGGAGCAGCCCCCAGCATGGGTGCCATGGGGTGTGCTGGGGCGGTGTGGCTGCGGCTCAGCCCAGTGGTTGCTTGCAACACCAACTCTGTCACTCGCCGCCGTGTGATCTTGGGTTGACTTTGCCCATTCTCTGGTTCCTGGCTGTGAAATGGGGACAACGCAGGAGCTGGAGCTTGGGATTCCTCAGATGAGGTGTCAGAGCCAGGCCTGCGGGAGCAGCTCAGGGACCACAGCAGCCGGCGAGGTCCCAGCCTGGCCCAGGAAGGAGGCGGGCACTGGAAGGGGCCGCAGGGGAGGGGGGGCCCGCGTCAGGACACAGCAGGCATGCTCTCAGCCCTTCTCTGACCACCCGCCTTGGGAAGGTCATCGGCCTCCTGAGCAGTTGGCCCCCCAAGGCCTCGCAGCAGGGCTAGGCCTCGCTGTGTTCCCAGGCCCTGGGTCACGGCCTGGCAGCCCAGTTCCTGGGAGCCGGCCTTGATGGAATGCGGCACTCAGCCAAGCTGTATTTCCGCATTTAGCAGCGGAATCACGGCCCCGTAAAGCAGGAGGACCACCTCCTCTTCTTCCTCCTCCTCCTGCAACAAGGGGGCGCCGAGGCCACCCCTCCTCAGCTATAGGTCACCTCGAGCAGCTGTCCGCCAGCCCCTGCCTGGTCTGAGAGCCTCTGGGTCAGGACACTGGGGGCCAGCACAGGCCTGGGGTAGACGAGTGAGCGTCAGGGATGAAGGCAGCCACGTGGAGCCTGAGACTGTGCTGGCCTGTGCTGGGCACATCATGCCCCATGCCTCAGTTTCCCCATCTCCTTCCCTTTCCACTGACCATTTTGTTCACCAATGGCCACGTGGACCCAGCACCATGCCAAGCCCTGGCCTTGGCCCTGTCCACAGGGCTCCATCTGGTTCAACACATTCCAGAAGGGGCTTGGCTACGGAGACACAGGACTGGGGTGCCAGGAGAAGGGTAGGGAGTGATTTAGGTGGCCTGGGGCCAGGAAACCAGAGGAGGGGCACCTGAGGCCTGTCCCCATCCGCTCAGGTGACCAAGCCCTGAGTGATCAAGCCCCAGCTTCCCTCTTTACTGTGTGGCTCCTCACTGTCCAAGGCCCAGAGACGGTGGGGGCCTTGCCTGAAGACACACAGCCTAGCTGGGGTGGGCCTGCCGGTCTCAGCCTGAGGGGCCTGTTCACACCAGGTGACAGAGCCCACGCTGGCTGCAGGTGTTACGGGGCAGGGTGAGACCCGCCCACGTGCGTGGCAGTCCGGCCCTGCCGCTCGGGGCTCTTGGGAGCTGGGCCGGGTGATCTGAGGCTGGGTCTCAACCCCAGAGTAGCAGGCAGTGCCGGAGCGAGCAGTGGACAGACAGAAGGAGCAAGGCCGTGAATCCCGGAGTAGAGCCATTAGGGCCAAGCCTCCCTGCACATGGGGTGGGGCCAGGCCAGGAGATGGGGCCCCCATCTCTATCCAGCCTACCTGCCTGTTGCTGCCATAGGGATGCCAGTGGGGACTGGGGGAGGAGTTGCCCACAGTTCGCAGCCTTCCAGCTCATGGGCAGCGCCCCACCCAGAGGGGCGAGATGGATGTGGGCAGCTGAAGGCTGTCACGTGTGGTCACAGGGGCCACGAGCAGGCCCTCTGCAGCTGAGTGCCCCACCTCCCAAGCTCTGCTTCCGGTCTGGCCCATCCACCCCTGGGGTCCCAGCTAGTGGGCAGCCTCGCCCCAGCCTGTTCTTAGGGAGCTGCCCAGAGACACCTGTGGCCCAGCTGCATGTGCTCAGGAGGAGGATGGGGCTGGGGTCAGGGGCCAGGGGCTGGGGTGTGGTGGGGTAACTGCTGGCCTGGCCTCCTGGGAGGCTGGGGCAGTGCTGCAGAGGAGCTCAGCTTTAGCTGAGTGGGAGAAGTGGAAGAATGAGCTGGGTGGTGGGGATGGGGTGGTGTTTGGGGAGTGCTCCAGGCAGGGGGGTGGCATGAAATGATCTGGGGTGCCTGGCAATGCTAGCGGTTGCATGTGGCCAGGGCCCAAAGGGGACAGGCAGCTGGTGACACAGGCGGGAGACCCTCAGGGAAGCTGTGAGCAGAGCCGTCAAGGCTGAGGTTCACAGGGACACAGGAGGGCCCAGTTTTCTGCCTGCCAGCTCTAGCCCATGGGGAGAGGCTGGAGCCCAGGAGATGGGGGCAGGGTTACTGGGTGAGGGTCAGGTGGGCAAGGGTCCCTTAGGAGAGAGAAAGGCAGGGCCCTGGCTAGGTAGGGGCTGAGGTGTCACTCACCGCAGGGAGGGACTTCAGGAGGCTCCATCACGGACAAGGGCTGCCTAGGTCCTGGGGTCACGGGTACGGGGCCAGGTGGGGTGCCCTTGCCGCTGCGCAGCCTGGGCAGCTGCCCCTGTGCAGGCATCCAGGCAGAAGGGGCTTTTAGTCTTGTCCTAGGAGTCTGCCCCAGGTTTCCCAACTTAATCCACCCCAGCTGAGGGTGTCACTTTGGGCCACCTGGCACCCTCCTGGGCCTCAGCATCCTCATCTGTCCAGTGGGTGCTGTCTAGATAGGAGAGAGGGCCACATGGGCTGACCAGGGTGGGCTCAGGGGCAGGAGCGGCAGGAATGCGCAGGAAGTGTCATGGTGGTCCACAGGGGCTTCCTGGAGGAGGCGTAGGAGCTGGGAGAGGAAGGCGAGCATGTGGGGCAGTGCCCAGGGCTGTGCTGGGGAGCCAGGCCAGGGGACAGATTGTAAGGCCAGAGCAGGGGCCAGGAGGAGGGGACACTGACTCCTGGTAGACCAGGACCTGCTTCTTCCTTCAGGCGGAGGTGCTGCAACCTCTTGAGCCCATCCCCGGGCCTGTGCCAGCCCATGCAGAGGGTGGGCAGAAGGAGGACACACAGAACTCCCACCACCTGCAGACCTCAGTACCTGCTGCATCCTCCACTTGGGAAGGGCCTGTCTTCTTCCCCTCCGTGAACTCCTACTCATCCTTCAAAGCCCAGATCAAGTATCACCTTGTTTGCCTGCCTCACTTAGTGACAGGTGCTCACTTGGTGTCAGCTCTGCGGTGTGCATGTCCAGGCACAGGTGCACAAAGGAAGGAGGTTCCAGTCAGACCCACAGCATGGCTTTCCCCAGGAAGCCACCGTGGCAGCTGTCTGTGTACTTGTGGGTCTCACTGTCCATACAGGGCTCTTTTGAGACTCACAGGTGTGTCATTAGCATGGTGCCACTGAGATGCCAAGGTACAGGTGCGGAAACCATGGGGGAGGGGCTCCTGGGCAGGAAGGAACAGGCTGTGCCAGGCTCCGGCCTGCCCGGGTAGGTCTCTGCAGAGCACTCATGACCTTTCTCCTGGGGCGGTGGCCCAGGGCACATGACTAGGTTCTGAACTCTCGGGTCACAGACATGCCTCTTGCCTGTGGGGCTGGGCTGAGCCCCGCCTGTGACTTGGGCATCTGCCTTGCGGAAGGGCTTCTCCCGTCAGCCCTCCAACCCAGCCTTCCGGGAGTGGTTCAGAGTGGATCTCAGGGTGTGGTTGGTGACAGCACACCCTGAGATCACACAGGAAGTGACTGCAGCGCCAGGGGCCAGGAGCATGGCTTTGGGGCAGTGGTGAGGACCAAGGCCAGGGGTGTATGGGCTGGTGCCACTGAGCCTCTGTCCTGCCTACTGTGAGCCTCAAGACTGGAATACTCTGCTGGCCCCTCCTGGGTGAGGGCAAGCTGCCACCTTCCCGGCCCTCCCAGTGCCCCCAGCAGAAGATACTGAGCCTGGTGGGAGATCCTGTTCCCGGAACAGCAGGGCATGCGCTTGGCAGCCCTGGAGGCAGGCGCCTGAGGAAGGTGTCTGTCTGTGGGGGGCATCTTGCCTCATCTCGAAGGGGGCAGTGAGAGCTGAGAGCAGGGCCAGGGTCCAGATCATCCACTGGCTGGCCCCACTCACCGCTGCCAGGCTTCTTCAGGGCTCCTGAGTGCTCAGTGCCTCGGCTCTGCTATGTAGAATGGGGCAGGTGCTACCAAGGTCTTGTCCAGGGCTGCCAGAGGCCGGAGGCTCTTCTGGGCTGCATGTGGAGCCATGGCGGCCAGACGGTGGAAGACGCCACTCCCAGGTGGCACTCAGAGGCAGGTGGGAGCGCACATGGTTCCCCGACCGCCCAGGGGTCACTACCGGGTCCACGCTGGCCTGGCCTCAAGTGGGTGCTGTCCCCCTCCCAACACTCTGGCCAGGGGGCCGCAGACCTGACCCTTAGCCCCCATACAGAGCTGAGCCGTGGTGAGGCTGTGTGCAGACAGGCTTGTCCTTGGCTCTGAGGACAGAGGGCGGGTCCCCAGCCCACTGAGCCACAGGGGCCATTTTGCTTCTCCATAGCTCAAGGTCCCTCCAAGGAGCCTGCCGCATGGTGCCTGTTCCACTGGACTGCACCGGTGGGCTCCAGGAGCAGCAGCTGGCTCCGCCCACTGGGTGACCCCTGTCTCTCCCTCTGCCCCTCCAATGGGAATCCCAGTCATTGGCTCAGGGCTGAGCATTTGCCCCAGAGCTCCACCAGCCAGACGTGACCTGGCAACTTTTGTGGGGACATTTGGAGAGGGGGAGAGAGCTTTGCACTGGCAGGAGATGGGGGGATGGAGGGACGGCGAGCTTGGCTGCCTCCTGGGGACCCTGCTGAGCAGGGCCTGTGCGGCAGGGAGATGGGAAGCAGAGTCCTGAACACAGCCTTGCATCCAGCATGCCTGAAGCTGTAGCAATTCCTGGATTTTTCTGTTATATAAACAAACAAATCCTCTCCTGGGCCTGGGCTAATTTGGTTTGGGTTTCTATCCCTTGGAACTAATGCTTCCCCGTGAACTCTGCGTCTGACTCCAGGAATGACTTTAGGTGTGAGTCCTCCCTGGTGCCCATGAAGTCCACTGCCCTCCCATCCCATCAGTACACCACACAGCAACACTCAGGCTTCAGGACAAACACACAATCACAGAGTGTGGATGCGGGGATTCTCATTGCTTTTCCTACTCTGCCAAACGCCTACTCATCCTACAAAACCCAAGTCAGGACTTATGTGCTCCAGGAAGCCCCCATGAACTCATCCCCTTTTCCTTCCCCTCACCCCGCCCACACTGTACGGGTCCTCCCTCCTATCCTGTGCTCCCCAGGCCCTGGCAATTCCTCCCTTGACTGAACTGTTCTGGTCCATGCCGTGTGTTGAAGGAGACACAGTTTTGAGGGCTGCACCCCAACGCTGATTGCTTGAGGCGATGGTCATTCCGTCATGGCCAGTCTGCAGTCAAGGCTGCCCTGGGCGTCTTCTAGGCTGTGGGACCCCTTGGGAAGGTTTCTCTGCCTCCCTGCACCTCGATTTCCTCATCATTAAGCAGGGGAGGTCAGACGTCACGATCTGAGGCCGCCCTGCACAGCACCAGGCCAGGTGTTGCTGTGAGCAGAAGCTGGCAGGTGGGGTGGGGTGGCAGGATGGAAGGCCCAGGGTGGTGGCGAGTCAAGGACGGGGCCAGCAGGATGGCGTCCCGGGAGCATCGGCTGGATGCTCTGTGCTCCAGAGTGGCAGGGGGGAAGGTGGCAGGGAGAGGTTATCCCTAAGAGTGAGCCCCCAGGGAGAGGTTGTCCCTGAGAGTGAGCCCCCCCAGGGAGAGGTGGTCCCTGAGGGTGAGCCCCCCAGGGAGAGGTGGTCCCTGAGGGTGAGCCCCCCCAGGGAGAGGTTGTCCCTGAGGGTGAGCCCCCAAAGCTAAGGAGATGAAGCTGAGGCTGTGAGCCAGGTAGGGGAGGACTCCTGCCATCCGGTCCCTCCAGCTCCAGCAGTTTGGTGTCTCTGGCCAGTGGACCCTGTCCGGGCCAGGCCCTGTGCTGGGCAAGGTCAACTACAGCCTTGGCCTTGACCTCTTCAGAAGGTCTTCACCTCCCCCAGGCCCAGTGAGACGGTCCCACCCACTGCCTCCCAGACAAGCCTGCTCTGGCTGTCAGGGTCAGAACAGAGCAGCAGAGCCCGCCAGGCCCCACCACAGCACCCACCCGCTCCCCTGCCTGCCACCAGGCTCCCGCTATGCCAGCCAGCAGCCTTACCGGTGGGTCACCTGTCCCTCACTGGGGCATGGGTCGGTCCAGCTGGGAGAACCGATGGTTCCTAGGCCCTTGGGGGCCCAGCTCCCATCAGCTGCCAGGGCCTCGTGCCCACCTGCCCACAGACGTTCCCATTCCCAGGCCCCTCCCTGCTGCTGCCTGCCCCTGATGTCCCCAAGACTCCCTCGAGCATGTCTCCCTGAGACTCTAGGAGGCTGGAGACTTGCCCAGGGTCACCCAGCCGTCACTGTGCGTGTGCAACAGGCAACGCTGTTTACTGCCCCCACACCCATGGCTGGTCCAAGGGCAGAGTGGAGCAGGAAGGCCCCTGTCCTGGGGGGCCCCACGGTGTGAGCCTGCACTCCTGTCTCTGGGTCTCATGTCCTCATCTAGAGCACAGGGATAGGAGATTGGGCCCCGGCCTGTCCTGGGAGGAGGTGAGAGCACGTGGGACACCTGGCGTTGCCTCCTGCCGCCTGCCAGGTGCTGGACCACCTCGGCTTCCTCTGTGTTCCTATCTCTCGCCATCTCATCTGCTAGGTGGGCACGGGCAGCACCCTCCACTCTGCAGGCGGCCCTGGTGGGGACACCCTGTGTGCAGGGGCTGGCACCACGGTGGGGGCAGGGGGAGTAGGGGGCACAGGGGGCGGTGCTGACAGGAGGGGGATGTGCAGGGCCTCCTGGCTGGGCCTGTGGCCAGCCTCACCCACCCAGGGAAGGGGTGGGCTTATTAGCTGTTTTACAGATGGGGAAACTGAGGCTCGGAGAGGCAGAGGATAGCGGAGCCCGGGGCTCAGGGGAAGTGAGCGCAGAGGGATGTGGGCTTGCAGACCTGCTGCGACCCCACTGGAGAGGTGGGGGCCGGCCTCGCACCCCTCCGCCCACAGCTCCCAGCCTTCCCAGCACGGCAACCGCCCGGGAGAGGCGGCCGCTGGAGCGGGCGATGATACCCCCTGGGTGGAGGCCAGGCCAGTGTTGGAAACGCTGCGCACCTGCCACTCACCTCCATCTTGACCCGAGGGCCACTCAGCCTCGGGGCTGGCGTCGGGGCGTGCAGGCCTCCCGGACACGGCTTCTCCAGCGGGGGGCGGCGTCCACGCGGCCGGACGCGGCTTCTCCAGCGGGGGGCGGCGTCCACGGGGCCGGACGCGGCTTCTCCAGCGGGGGGCGGCGTCCACGCGGCCGGACGCGGCTTCTCCAGCGGGGGGCGGCGTCCACGCGGCCGGACGCGGCTTCTCCAGCGGGGGGCGGCGTCCACGGGGCCGGACGCGGCTTCTCCAGGCGGGGGCGGTGTCCACGGGGCCCGACGCGGCTTCTCCAGCGGGGGGCGGTGTCCACGCTGCGGGACACGGCTTCTCTAGCGGGGGCGGCGTCCACCGGGCCGGACGCGGCTTCTCCAGCCGGGGGGCGGTGTCCACGGGGCCGGACGCGGCTTCTCCAGCGGGGGGCGGTGTCCACGCGGCCGGACGTGGCTTCTCCAGCGGGGGGCGGTGTCCACGCGGCCGGACGCGGCTTCTCCAGGCGGGGAGCGGTGTCCACGGGGCCGGACGCGGCTTCTCCAGCGGGGGGCGGTGTCCACGCGGCGGGACACGGCTTCTCTAGCGGGGGCGGCGTCCACGGGGCCGGACGCGGCTTCTCCAGCGGGGGGCGGTGTCCACGCGGCCGGACGCGGCTTCTCCAGCGGGGGGCGGTGTCCACGGGGCCGCCCCTTCCCAGCGCCGCCCGCTTCACTGGGTGCCAGGCGCCACCTGGTGGTCAAGTCAGAAGCCGCCGCTATTTGAGCCGCGTGGAAAGCATCCCCAGACCCTGAAATGTCCTCCTGTGAGCTTGGGGAAACTAAGGCCCAGGAGGGGTAGGAGCTCCACGGGTCCCTCAGAGAGGCAGGGACTGGACTAGGGACAGGGTCAGGGCACCTGACGCCTGACCAGCGCCTGCGGCTGGGCTTAAGTGGCTTAGTAGGGGGCCCGGGCCTGCAAGGATGGAGGGCTGAGCCCAGCGCCTGAGGTCCGGTGCACCTGCCCTGGCCACGCCAAGGCCTGGGAGCCGAGGGCACTCGCACGTCCTGCCTGCTTCCCCAGCAAGGGCCCCAGGGCCCATGGTCGGCAGCATCTTTGCAGGAGACGCTGGCCTCACTTTTGACAGCAAGGAAATGGGACCAGGTCTGGGGTTCACACCTAGGAGCCAGGCCCTGCCCAGGCCCAAGGCCCAGCTCGCCGGGGACCCTGCAATGGCCCAGGGCTTTGCCTAGAGGGGCAGCACCTGACCACGCTCAGTGCCTGTCCTTGCGGCTCCCCACCCTGAGCCAGCCTCACGGAGCCTCTCAGCACTGCCCAGCTCCAGTCCTGTCCGGGCCTGACTGCTGTTCCCTCACTGCTCCCGAGCCCTCTGAGTCCCATGGGGGCAGGCGGGAGGTACGCTTGCTGACCCTGAGGGCCCCTGGCGAGAGGGTAAGAGAGCTGGGCCTCTCTTTGGAAGCCCCGAGGGCAGGGAGGGTGGGGGTACCGGCAGCTCTGGAGTCTGGTGTCCTGCAGGGTGGGTCTAGGTGATTCCCCCGGTAGCAAAGGCCTGGCCTCCAACCCTCAAGGTCAATTCCTGGGCACCTCACACATGACAGGTCCTAAACCTGGCTTGCCCAGACCTGTCCCCAGCCTGGCTCCTCTGTCCCAGTGGCCGTCCACCCACCCACCGCCCCGTCTCTGCCCCAACTTTGACTGCATCTCAAAGCCGACACTGCCAGCACGCTCCCTGGCCATTACCGGGGTCTGGGCACGTCCTTTGGCCTGAGCCCTGGCAGCCCCCTCTCAGAGCTCCGCACACTCATGGACAGCTCCCTTCACACGCCCTCCTACACCTCTCTTCACGGCGGCCAATGCAGAGCAGCCAGGCCAGGCTGGGCTCAAGCCCTCGTGATGGCTCCTGCACTGTGGGACAGCCACCCGTCTGGTACAGTCAGGCCAACTGCAGGTAAAGCAAGTCACACAGGCCTGTTTCCTCCCTGCAAGCCTCGTCAGAGCCTTCAGTGGGCTCACCGCAGCATGACTCCAAGAAAGGGCCCTGTGAGCAGCAGCTGTCGGTGCATTTGTCCAGGGAACGCGCCGTCCAAGAGCATTTCCCAGGCCCTTCGCAGGGCCAGCCAGCCAGCCTCCTCCTCAGCCTGGGTCCCCTGGGGCTGCTGCCTGCCGCTGGCCTGCCTGCAGTCTCCTCTGCCACTTTCCCTGTGGTGCCAGGCTCTACCCTACTCCACTAGACTGGGTCCTCACTCTAACCTGTCTGTTCATTCAGTGGGCTTTGTTTTTTTTTTGAGGTAGGGTCTCACTCTGTTGCCCAGGCTGGAGTGCAGTGGTGAAATCTTGTCTCACTGCAACCGCTGCCTCCTGGGCTCATGCAATTCTCCTGCCTCAGCCTCCCGAGTGGCTGGGACGACAGGCGTGTCCCGCCACACCCGGCTCATTTTTGTATTTTTAGTAGAGATGGGGTTTTACCTTGTTGGCCAGGCTGGTCTTGAACTCCTGACCTCAGGTGATCCGCCCTCCTCGGCCTCCCAAAGTGCTGGGATTACAGGTGTGAGCCACCATACCCGGACTCAATGGGCATTGATGGAACATCTGTTGTGTGCTGGGAGCCGAGAAGACGTGGTCACTGGAGCTCACAGCCTACTGAATGGGACACATGGGGCAGAAATCACACAGGCAGACACAGAATGTGCCAGGAAGAGCAGAGGAAGGGGAAGCAGCCTTGGCAGTGGGCGAGGCCTGGCACGTGGACGGCCCTGGGTGTCTACCTGCAGGCACCTGCGTCAGCCGAGGCTGCCGCTATGGACCGTGAGGGTCAGGACGGAATCAAAGCCCCCTTCATAATCACATCTGAACACAGACCACAGCACGAACATCACCCAAGCGCAGAACGTCCAGCCTCTCCCGGCCCCGGCAGCGGTGGCTGCTTCACCAATGGCAGCTCCAGCCTCGCTCTGCTCCCTGCCCTGGAGACAAGGCTTGTTAAGGCCCCTGATCAGAGGACAATGCGGTGTCCTGACAGCATCCAACACAGAGCCCCGCCTCCGCAGACTCCTTCCCATGCCCCAACACACCCCCAAACACCCCATCACAGATATCTTGTCGCAAAGGGCACTGGGCTGCCTGCTCTGCCGCAGGAACCCACTCCTCCATGGGCTGAGGGCAGTGACAGCCGATGGAGATCAGTGGGTCAGGGGAGCGGCTGCAATGCTGACGGCCTGGGGTGGGCGCAGCCCTGTACGTCTAGGGGAGGAGGCTGGGCTGCGGGGGCTGAGCAGGTGGGTCTGGTCTCATCTCAGGACACGGGCCCGCTTGGCCTAGCCTGGCTGGTGTTTGCAGGGCACTCGCCTGCTGCCCCCTGGACCTCTGAGTACCCGTGAGAGCCGGGTCTCCTTGTCTTCAGCCTGGATGAGGACACAGGGTAAGGGCCTCGCCTAGGCTGTGGGGTTGCTTCACGGCTGGCCACTGCCTTTCTGCTGGGTGGTTTCTGCCGCCGGTGCTCCCTCTGCCGCCCCGAGGCCCCTCTGTTATGTACTGGGGCTGTGGGGGTGAAATACTCACGGGCTGAGGTCCCTGCTGTTAGCTGGCCTCCCCATGCCCGCATTCAGCCTGCCCCTGGCTGGGCACAGGGGCCTCTGGAGGGTGCCTCGCCCGGGGGTGACCCCAGGCCACATCAGCTCTACTGCAGGGCCTGCTGGGTGCTGCCCAAAGCCTCCACCCCTCCGGCCTTGCGGGGGCAGTAGACAACCTGGTTGGGCCCTTCCTGGACTCCTGGCCCACCATGACCTTTGTGGACATGGCTTGGCCTTCTTCGCTCCGGGACCAGCCACCCTTCCCCTGCCGGGCACCCTGAATGCTCTGACGGCCTCTGTTAACTCCTTCCTTGACCCTGGAATGCACATCCTGTGTGTCTGCCCAGCCGAACCCCTCCCATACTCACCCCAGGCCTGGGGCCAGCCATGACTCTTCCCCCGCCCTCCCTCCCTGCCTCCCCCCGCCTTCCTCTGGAGGCCACCCCTCTCCCGCTGCCTCCCCGAGTTTCCCCCTTCTCCTCCCTCACTGCCCCCCGCACTCCGCCTTCGAATCCTTGCCCACCACACCCAGAGCCCCCAGGCCGGCTGCTCCATAGGATATATCTTTATTATTCATTGATTGATTGATTGAGACAAGGTCCCACTCTGTCACCCAGGCTGGCGTGCACTGGTACGATCTGGGCTCACTGTGGCCTTGACCTCCCCAGGCTCAGGTGATCCTCCCACCTCAGCCTCCCAAGTAGCTGGGACCACAGGTGTGAGCCACCAAGCTCAGCTAATTTCTGTATTTCTTTGCAGAGATGGGGTTTTGCCATGTTGTCCAGGCTGGTCTTGAACTCCTGGGCTCAAGCACTACTCCTGCCTCGGCCTCCCAGAGTGCTGGGATTACAGGTGTGAGCCACTGCGCCTGGCCAGATATGGTATCTTTACTTGGGGCTCCAGCTTTTGCCAGGAACCTGGACTTGTGTGGGGCTCACCCAGGACGTGTGCAGAAGCCTGGGAGGCTGAGCGGGAGGACAAGGAAGGTGGAGGATGGGCTTGGCCAGAGAGGCTGTTGGGTCTGGGGTGTGGAGGGAAGTGGCGAGAGGGAGAAGGAGCGGGAGGAGGGGAGGGCGGGGCGAGGCCTTCTGGAAGATGGGCTGCTCTTCAGTTTTCTTTCCGGGACCGCAGGAGGGTCAGTATGTCTTGCTTGATGGTCAGGGCAGTGCTGCCTGCCTGGGGCTTGCCTGGAGGCAAAGCCCGGATGCCCAGGATTTGAGAGGGTGAAAGGTGGCATCCCGGCCCACCATGTCTGAGCCAGGTCAAGTCTGAGGGACAGCCCATTCCTTCTGGGGAGGCTGGACAGCGGTGTGCAGACTACTTGCCTCCTGCCTGGGGGGACCTTCAGAGACAAGGCTGGAAGCGAGGTACCCGGTGGGGCCCTGGGCCTGGCCCAGTTCCTTGGTCCTAGGGAAGGACCCCAGAACGTCACCTGTTCCTCCCCTATGCCATCATTCCTGTCCCAACCCCAGGCAGCCTGGAAGGCAGGACAGCCGCAGATCAGGGCAGACAGAGCTGCTCGCCCATTCCAGCGTTACCCGGCCTGCTGTGTGGCCTTGTGAGTCACTCCACCTCTCTGAGCCTCTGTCTCCACATTTGTGAAATGGGCTGAGGATGGCAGCCCTCTGGGGACTCTGAGGAAGCAGATCAGGCCATGGACATCACCGGCACAGGACCAGAGGGGCTGACATGTCAGCATGTACAGCAACTGCCCGGGCCCCACTCCCATCCCTGGGGGAGCCGCTCCCACTGAGAGAGAGACCCAGCTACCCACCTAGACTCACAGCAGCTCTCGCTCTGGGCAGCCCGGAGCATTGGAAGGACGGGGAGGGACAGGACACTGGCTGGCATAAGTGTGGATGCCGAACTTGGGCCACCAGCCAGGACACACGCAGAGAGGCCACCACAAGGCACCTGGCAGCACCACCTGCCTGCAGGCTCAGCAACAGCTGGGGCCAAGGTCGGAGCTGTGGCCAGAGGTGGGTCTGAGCCGTGGACTGAGAGGTGGGGGAGTCGTGGTGAACAGGAGGGAGTCCTGGTGAGGTGAGCACAGGTGTGGGGGAGGGGTGCTGGGAGGCAGCACGGGAGAGGGTGACTCATGTAGGGTGCAGAATAAGTCCCTTGAGCAAGCCAGACCTGAAAGCCTTCCCCTTCCTTGTCCACCTCAGCCCTCTAGTTATCCCAGATCTGAGATGTGCTACCTGGCTGGTGCCACCTTGCTCCCCATTCTAGAAAGAAGCTGAGCTCAGAATGGGACAGTGACCAGCCATATTCTCCTAGCTGGCACAGGGATGCCCCAGGCTTCATGGCCTGCCCTGATCCCACAGACCCTGCCTATTTCAGGAGGCAACATCAGAGGAGCCCATTTCTACTAAATGCCACTGGGTGGGCATGAGTCTGTGCCAGGGGCCAGGGGCTCAGCCCTAGGGCCTGCCTTCCTTCCTTGGCATCTGAGGCCCTTCCTTGGGGCTCCAGCCTCCCTTCAGGCTCTGGAGACTCAGCCGCCCCACCCCACTTCCCATGTGTGGGCCTCCACTGTGCCACCTCCTCTACCTGGGGCCACCCGAGCTCCAGGCCTTCAGATAACCCAGCCCCAGAGTCCTCCCAGGCTCAGTCTGGTCTCCCTGCTGGTGGTGGTGCCCGGGGACAGACGTGGGTCTCAACTCAGCTCTGCTGGGCACAGGGCGGCTGCTTCTGGCTCACACCCAACAGGTTTGCCAGATGCCCAGCAGGGGCAGTGATGGTGATGGCTCGGTGGTGGTGAGCAGGGCATATGCAAGCAGGAGGCCGCCAGGCATGTCACTGGCTTGGGACGATGGCCGGAGGCCCTGGCGTGTGGCTGTGATGGGTACAGAGGCCCCCACCCTGACCCCCGCCACACACCAGGGGAGCGGGAAGCGCCTGGGGCCCCTCCCCAGGGTTGTCCTCAAACCCAAGGCTTCCACAGCCCAGAAGGGGTCACCCTATTCACAGCCTTGGCCTCGGAGGTGGGGTACAGGTGGGGCTGGCAGCTCAGAGCTCCCGGCGCACCGCCTCCTGCTGCCACACGGTGTCGCTGTCGTAAAACGCACAGTCCGATGGCAGGGGCGGCAGGCTGCCCAGGACGGGCGGATGGTGGGGGAAGCGGGGCGGGGCGAGGGATGGCAGGGCTCGGCAATGAAGGAGGCACTGACTTCCCGGCGCAGGGCCCTCTATGGCTTCCCTGGCGGGGCACGTGGTCCTCCTGGGCCTTTCCTCCACAGTTCACAACAAAATCACGAACCGTACCCACAATCGGGGTGGCGAGAAGATACCCAGAACCCAGGCTGGGTCCTCGCTCTATTCACCCATCATCCACACCGCTCTATAATCTACTCACCATATAGTACATATTCAATGTGGGGGGTCATTTTACATTTTAAGAGAAATGGAAGCAAGACTCTTCCTGGGCCCTCAGCTCTGTGGCTTGTGCTGAAGCGGGACCCGAGAAAGGCCCCGCCTCCCCGGAGGTGCTCCCTCTCTGCCACCTCACTGGCCTTGTCCTAGCCCTGGCTCCGCATGGTGGCCCTGTCCCTTGGTGCTCAGACTGCAGGGTTCAGGTGGTAGACTGGCTCCGCACCCTCCTAGGAAGGTCCAGGTCAGAGGTGGCCTTTTTGAACCTCAGGGCCCAGGGGCCTCGCTCCCTTTCTTCCATAGAGAGGGCTGTGCTCTGGCGGCACTGCCTGAGCTGGGAGGGGTCCCTGGCACGTGGCTGCTGCACAGCCTGGGAAGCTGGGGCCACCCCGAATGTCCCTGGCCCCCGGCTCTCCTCCCTGGACTTTGTTCTCAAGGAGGCTCATCCGCATCGCTGGGCACTCTGATCTGGTATCTGCTTAAACCCTCATGGGCACCGTAGGAGGTGGAAGCTACATTGACCCCATGGAGAGACGGAAAACAGGCTTGGTGAGCAGAGTGACCGACCCAGGCCTGTCGGCCCCAGAGCTGCCACGGGCTCCCCCCTCCCAGGGCCCTCATGCCTGTATTTTGGATGAGTTCTAGCAGCCCCATCTCTGGGTATGGCCAGTCAGCAGGGAGGTTTTGGTCCCTCCCTCCAAGGTAGGGAGAGACTTGGGATGAGTGAGGCCATCACCTCCTCCAGGAAGCCACCCCTGACTGTAGGGCTGGGTCTGGGGATCCTCAGGGTTCCCCAGCCCTTGGACTGCTCCACTATGATGCTGACCCCAACACATGGCCACTGTGTGTCCCTGGCAGCTCCCTGACCAGGCCCTGAGCTCTGCAGGGCCAAACCCTGCTCCAACGACACAGTGTGGGGGCTGGGAGAAGAGGCTGGCTCCTCTGGACCTTCACGGTCTGCTCAGACACAGGCAGGAGCTTCGGTGGCCAGAGGTGGGTCTGAGCCGTGGACTGAGGATTGGGGGAGCCATGGTGAGCAGGAGGGGTCCTGGTGGAGGTGAGCACAGGCCTGAGGGAGGACTGCTGGGAGGCAGTGCAGGCGAGGGACTCAGAGGTCTGCTCCGGAAGGACAGAGGGCGCTGCGGAGACTCTCAGGCCTGGCGGTGGGGGTGGGGAGGGATGGAGGCGGTGTTCACAGAAGTGGCCAGACGTGGCTGCTGACTGATCACGGGGTGAAGAAGGAGAGTTGGTCAGTGCCCATGTGTCACCCACTTTGGCCCCAGAGGATGATGGGAGAAAGGTCCAGGAGGCACGTCACTTGTTTCTAGCTGCAAACTCCTATGCAGCTGTCAAGACCCAGCTCAGATGGCCCCTGCTTTAGGAAGCCCTCCCTGCCCTTGGGCCCCTTCTCCATGCTCCCTTTGCCCTTGGCCCACAGTGTGGCAGCGGCTCTGGGAGGGTAGGCAGGCCTGGCACAGATGGGTGTCAGGGTACGGGGTCCCGGTCCGCCCAGACATGGCCATGCAGGACTGGGTTTGCCTGCAGAGCCAAGAGGGTGCAGGGTGAAATCTGGGCCAAGATCGTGGCCTGTGGCAACAGGAGGGACGAGAATGGGCACTGAGACAGGGGAGGTGTGGCCCCGCTATGCCCACACTTCCCTCGGGTGCTCTCGGCGGCTGGGCCAGGCACCAACAAGCCCACATGCCCAGGCCAGGATCGCTGGGACCAGCCCACGGCAGCTGCTGGCATGGGGGCCTGAGGCCTCCCAAGAGAATGGGTGCACATTTGGGATGGTAGTCGGTTAGAGGAATTACAGGTGCTCCAGGAACTGTCCTGGGGGAGCATGGAAGGACAAGTGCATTCAGACTCTAGTCAAGGTGTTCAAGGCACTGAGATGGCCTCGGGAGCCAGGCCGTGGCAGTGCTCTGAGCTGCTGACCTGCCTGCAGGGACCTCTCCACCAGGCCTGGTTCCCCGTGCTCAGCCCGCCTGGCTCAAAGGCAGCGTGAGAGGGCAGAGAACGGGCTGGGCCTGGGACCCTGGGCCCAGGGTACACTGTGGAGCCCATCAGAGTACTCTGGAGGCACTGGGAGGCTGGAGCAGCCGCTGTGACAGGTGAGCCTGATGACCCCAAACAGCTCGTGGCCAGGGCCTCCCTGTGTCCCACGGCAGAGGTGCCCCAGAGGCCAGTCCCTGGGCTTCCAGAATGAAAGGGGCCAGTTCCAAGTTCATGGTCAGAACAGCTTTATTGCACCCATCTTTGGCCGAGGCCCCTCACCCGTCGCTGTTTGGGGGCAGCCCTCCGTGGGGCCACGTCACTGGGCCCCTCAGGGAAGGCAGTAGGTTGTATAGTTATCTTCTGAGGGGCGACATCACTGCCCTGAAACCACACAACCTACTACCTCACCCCGCCAGGCCCGGCCTTGCCCTGCGGGAGGGCCCGCCAGCCCCGCCCAGCGCTGCCAGAGCAGGAGGGCTGGGCAGGCGCAGGGCAGGGGGACAATGGAGACGGCACTCCTGGAAGGGGCAGCTGCTGCTGGCTGGTCTCAGGGAGCTCCTGGCTCTCTGGGCCTCGGTTTCCCCAGGTACAGAGGAGCCACCGTCTGCCTTCAGGCTGTGCCCATGTGGGGCCCAGGGAGTGTGCCAAGCCATCGTTCTCGCTTCCTGCTCGGGAAAGGGGCCTCGGCCTTCCTTCCTCCGCAGGCAGAGGCCCTGCCACTGAGCTGGCCAGGCCAGGGGACATGCTGGGTGTCTGGGCTGGTGGGCAAGGCCACCCCCTGTGACCGCCAAATGTCTTGGCCACCCCTGGCCCCATGGTGCCTTCCCCTGGTGCTCAGCGGAGGGTACGGCCCAGTCTCCGGCTCAGGGCCACCCATGAGCCTGGCCTGATGTAGGGGGTGGCTGGGGGACAGAGGTCGGACAAACAGCCCCGTGGGTCGCCACTCCGAGTGCGGCTGGGGCGGAGGGTGGGGTCGGCTCAGCTCTCCTTCGCCCTGGACACTCCACACTGCATCTCCCCATCCTCATTTGCTTCCGTTTTACAGAGGAGGAAACTGAGGTCCAGAGAGGTCAGGGGCCTGTCCCAGGTCACACAGCAAGTGGAGCCTGGGCCTATCCGGCTTAGTGTGGGCAACCCCTACCCCCGACTGCTACCAAGGCTGCCCCCAAGCCCACCCTGCCCCTCCCCAGCCAAGGTCCCAGACGCTGTGTCCACCGCAGATATTCCAGCCACTTCAGGAAAGACAGTAGATTGTATAGTTATCCCATAGCAGGGCGGCGCCCCAAACTATACAACCTACTACCTCACCCCAAAGGGCAGTTGTCTCGCTGCCGAGTGGGACTCCACGGCTTCCGGAGGCCCCTCCTGGAGTGGGGGAGGAAAGAGGGCTGAGGGGCGCTAAGGGGGTCTCAGGGTTCCCGTAGCAGGGGAACGTGGCAAGAGACGGGCCTCTCTGAGCCCCACCTATCCCAGGCCTGGTGCAGGCTCAGCCTCAACAAATGCTCACTGTGGCCACCACCGTCCTGGGGGAGCCCGGGGAAAGGCCTGTCAACCCCTCTTACAGATGAGGACACCGAGGCTCAGAGAGGCAAGGGCTTCTTGAGGGCTTGGCAGGCCCACAGGACCAGGGGCACGGGGATCCTGGCGGGCAGGCGCAGTGGGTGCAGGGGGCTGGGACGCCGAGCCCCTGAGAGTAGAGACATTGTGGCTGACACCAGCAGGGACAGGAGGCTGCAGGAAACCACCAACCAGAGAGGGACGAGGAAGAGAGAAGGAAGGAGGGAGGGAAAGCCCCGGTGGCATTTTGGGACACTGTTGCAGGCAGCTGACCCCTTCTCATCCAGACAGGAGTGGCCATAATGTCCCCAAGGAACTCCTGCACTGGAGACCCTGGGAGGAGGGCTGTCATCTGTCCAAGGCCAGCAAGTGTCACCGGCATGTGAGTGCCCACCCTGCTCAGCCCCTCCCTCCCCTCGTGGCACCCAGGCTGGCTGAGCAGCAGACCCTGGTGCGTGCTGTCCCCTCCCACGGGCCAGGCAGGCATCCCTCCCCAGGGGCTCCGGTTCTGGCCTTGCTGTGCAGGCTGGGCTGAGCAGACCATGCTGCAGGCAGGACATGGTTCTTTCCTTCCTTGAGGGAAGTGGACTCTGAGGGAGAAGCACAGACCTTCACAGGCCACCCAGGGGCCAGTGCTTGTCCCTGCCAGGCTGGCACACTCAGTGCCCGAGCTTGGGGCTCACAGGGCTGGGACAGAGTGTGGCATGAGGATGGCACCGAGAGGACCTCAGGGCTCCCCTAGCAGGGGAACGTGGCAAGAGATGGGCCTCCCCGAACCCCACCTATCTGGGGCTTGGCACAGGCTCAGCCCCAACAAATGCTCACTGTGGCCACCACCTTCCTGGGGAAGCCCGGGGAAAGGCTGAAGAGGTAGGCACACCTGTCGACCCCTCTTACAGGTGAGGACACCGAGGCCCAGAGAGGCAAGGTGACCTTCTCGAGGTCACACAGCCAGGGGGGAAGCAGAGTGACGGCGAACGTTCTGCTTCCTGCCAAGTTAAACGGCGCGCTGGCTCTCAGCTCCCCTGCACCAGAGTGGACTTGGAGGGTCAACCCCAGCCCTCCTGCCACAGCCTGTCCTGAGCAGGCTGCCTACTCCAGGCAGGCACCAGGCTGGGCTGGACCATGTAATCCTCACAGCCCTGGTGAGGCTGAGATCACGGATCCCACTTCATAGTGGGGAAACTGAGGCTCAGGGGTGCTGAATCTCTGGGCCCGTGTCTTTGCTCTCAGAAGTTGGTGGGGGAGGGGTCTGCTTGCTCTCTGGGCATTGCCTCCTACTCCCTCCCAAGGGCCACTGGAGCAAGTCCCAGCTCCTCAGTCAGCAAGGAGACCACTGAGGCTCGCGCCTGGCGCTGCCCACCCAGAACTGGAGACAACTTTGCTGACTCACCCGGGAATGGGGACCAGGAGGGCCTCAATGCAGCCTGGCTCCCTCTGTCCCGGCACCATCTGGCCTTGGGTCGCAGATACCCCCGGCTCCCTCAAAGGCTTGGAACAAAAGCTGTGTGAGAGGGTCTGGGGGTCCTGTTCCCTGCCCCTATTCTGGATCCCCCAGTGGGTGGGCAGGACCAAGATATCCCTAAGGACGGTCCAGGCAGAGCCAGCCAGGCTGGGACGGGGGCTGAAGGGACAGTGGCTGAGGGTGTCCTTGTACCCTCCCAGCAGTGGTGAGTGGCCGAGGTGGGGAAATCAAGGCCACCCTGTGGGATGACTCAGGCTGCCATTCACCTCGTCACCAGCTCCCAGGCAGGTGCTCCCCCCTGAGTGTCCCTGCGTCTGCCCCCATCTGCACCCCTGGGAAGTGCCTTGGAGAAGGCTGTGTGCCGGGGCGCGCTCAGCACGAGCTCCGGGCTACTGACTTACTTTCTGAGAACCCCACCCCTCAGGCTGGACTGGCCATCTGGGCTGGCTGGGTCCCCTCACCTACTAGGTTCTGACCCCTGGTCCCAGCAGGGGCCCAGTGGGTAGAGCTGTGGGAATCTAGGCTGGCCTCCGGGCTATGCTCTGGGCAGGTCTCACGCCCTCATGAGCCATGGTCTCCCCACTGAGGCATGGGAATAGCTGCCAGGGCCCCCATCATCAGCCATTGGAGCTAGAGTGCAGGTGGGGACCACAGATTCCACTGGCCCTAGCCTGGCCCCCACTGGTACCCCAGGCCAGGACTTCAGCCCCCTAGAGCCTGCAGTGCCCACATGGGGGCCCGCAGCCCACAGGTCAGGCTCTACAAGGTGAGGCAGAGAGAGCATAGGAGACAGACCCCTAGTCCACCCTGGCCGTCATCACAGTGCTCTCCCCCTGGGCCCCCACCCCACCTTGGAGAAGCAGATGTGACTCAGTTTCCCTCATTTGGCCTTTCTTGTTCTGGGCTAGACTTACCCAGGTGGCATCTTGAGTCATCCTGGGTGATGGCAGGTAGCCTCGGGGCATGAGGGCTGCACTCCAGGATGACCGATGGCTGGGTGACAGCAAGGGCTACTACAGGGGCTTCTGTCCCCAGGGAGCCCCCGAGGCACGTGGGCCCTGCAGACAGGCAGTACACACGAGAGAGCCCAGGGCCAGAGAGTCCTCGGGTGTGGAGGGGAGGCCACACACCTCTTCCACGCAGACACCCTGCCATGAACCACAGCTGCTGCAGGCCCTGTCCAGCCTGAGGGGCACACCGCCAGGGGCACAGGCCACCATGTCCCAAGTGCACGGTGGGCAGATGAGGTGGGCCACCTAGGGGAGAGTGATGGGAAGACAAGAAGAGACACAGCTTTGGGGGAGGGCACAGCCTGGGCGAAGGTCCCCATCTAAGGACCGCTGTGCCTGAGGGCGGGGCCCGGAGAGGACCGGGAGTGTCCTGGCTCTCATGATGGCTCCCACCTCCAGAGCCAGGACAGCAGGAGGTGCAGCTCACTGCGAGGAAGGCTGGCTGCAGGCAGGGGCTCCCAGGTCAGTAGCACTTCTTGACCTGTTTGGTTTTAAAAACAAAAGTGACAAGTGTCAGCTGTGGAAGAGACGTGGCCTCGCCCAGCCCTGAACTCCGTTGTGACCTTGGGCCTTGCCCAGGCATCCCGCTGGCCCTGGATGGAATGGCCTTCGTGGCCAGCCCTGTGCTGGTTGGACAATGCCAGGTCACGGAAGCCCAAGACCCAGGCCTATCCTTGTGTGGTCAGTGGCCGTGTTCCCCCGCTGGGTAGCCCGTGCCCTGCCAGGCTGGCACCTGAATGCTCTAGGCCCCAGGGGAGGGTGGAAGGATGCATAGAGGGACAGCCCGGTGCTGCTTTCCTGGGTGCGTGGCCTGTCAGCAGGTGGCTGGACCCTGGAGGGAGGGGTTCAATCCCCACTGCACTGAGGAGGACGCTGAAGCTCCAGGGGGACTGTGGCTTCTCCTGGGACCCAGGACGAGGAAGGCTTGGGGTCTCCCCACAAGCGGAACCCCCCGGGAGGAGCTCACAGGATCCAGCCTAGGGCTGCAGGGTCCCCTCAAGGGTTTGTTCAGTGAATCACAATTTTACCTCACTCCGGGCCATTCTGGCCAGAGTGCCCTTGCAGGACGGGCATGGGGTGCGAAGGCCAGAGAGGCACATCCAGGCAGGAAGGGAATGGGGGTCCACAGGGCCGAGCCCAAGAACTGGACAGGAGCAGACAGACCCTGGTTCCCTGAAGCCCTGCACCACGTGACCTTGAGGAAGGGCAGCCTGCTGGGGATCAGGAAATTCACCCACCAGGCTATTGGGGGGCCCGTGGGGACACCAGGTGGGGGGTGCCCTTCCCTCCTCCTGAGCACCAGCCCTGCCTGAGCTCCCAGCCAGCCTGTCCATCTACCAGTGCTGCCACCCTTTCTACCATCTCTGCCCCTCCCCTGCATGCCCGCAGCCCTGGCTGCCTCCCAGAGCAGCAGATGCCCCGGGCAGGCCTCTGCGCCCAGCTCTGCCCTGGCCCATCCCTCTGCCAGGCACAGCCACCCTGCTTTCTCCAGAGGGCCCTGTGCTACCTGCCGAGTCTTGACTCTGCCCCGCAGGCTCTGGGACTCACATCTGGACCACCGCGGCCTGCGGTGGTCAGGGAGCCTGAGTGACTCTGAGGAGGGTGTCTGACACATTTCCCGCACACTCAACCCTGCTGTGCTCCGCAGGACCAGGGCACAGATGCTGTGACCCCACAGGCTCCACCCCCCACCACAGGAGGACTAGGCTGGAACAGGAGAACTCCAGCCCACAACCAGGGCTGTTTTGGGTGTAGGGGGAGGGGGGACGATTGATGTTTCTACGTGGTGACCCCCTCACAGAGTCATTCCTGAGCTGGTGGGGAGAAGGCCCCAGATGCACGTGTTGTGGGGTGTGCACGGATATGATCTCCCGGCAGCCCTGGGAGTGAGCACAGGCCTCGGGCCTGGGGAGGCGGCAGGAATCTCCCCCTGCTCGGGAGGCTTCAGACCAGAGAGACCCTTCCCAGCCAGCCGGGACGAGGGCTGAGCGGGCCACGCAGTGTGAACAGCACTCCCTGCGCAGAGCTGACGGGGAGTGAGCAGTCGGCAGGCGCTCTGCCATCTGCCAGCTGCCACCTCTGGGGCACTGCCCTGGCCCCACGGTGTCTGCCCATGGGCGGGGGAGGGGCCAGGCCGGCTGGGACAGGTGTGTGGAGGCCTCGGTGGGCAGGTGGCCATTTCAGCGCCAGGCGGATGTCTGGAGCAAGTAAGGCAGACAGACGGTGTCACCCCGAAGTCACCTCGGGCTTGGCTCAGGGCCACTGGGAGCTAGACCCCCCCGAAAGAGGCCCCCCCAACCACCCTGATTGGGTTTCTCCCCATAAAGCGGCCAGTGTCTCTGCTCAGCAAGCCGTGCCAACAATGGGGTCTGGGAAAAAGACGGGGAGGGGTGGTGTCCGGGGGCTCGGGCGGGAGGCGGGCCTCCTACAAACACGGCCAAGAAAGCTAACGAGACTCGGGGCAGCCTGTGGCTCTGGCTTGGCTGAGCAGGGCAGGGACCAGGGCAAGGCTTGGGAGGCATGTTAGAGGGACCAAAAACCCAGCCATCAGCAGAAATGTCTGACTGCAAAATTAAATAAAAAATAAAAACTAATGCAGAAAGGCCCATGATCTAAAAACATCAAACTTAAATCAAGATGGCACGGGTAAGGGTTACTGACCTCTCCTCTGGCCCCAGGCTGCAATACAGCTGGGCCACCCAGCAGTCTCACGGTCCCCAACAGCACGCCACAGGGACGCCGAGGCAAAACCAGAGCTGAAACTGTGCTCCTCAGCCCCGTTCTCCCGGCCCTGCACACCCCACGCAGGTGGGAGAGTGGGGCCCCAGGGCGGGGCGTGCACCCAATCTGCCTTCCTGCAGGGCTGGCCAGGGTGCCAAGGTCCCCTCACTGGCCCCTTGTCAGCACTCTGCCTGTCTCTTCCCCAAAACTGACACCCGCGTGCTCCAGGTCCGGGTCCCCACCGTCAGGGGTCTGTGCCCCGTACAGCTTCCTGCTTTCCTGCTCTCTCCCAGCCACTAAGTTCTCAGTGGGGGACAGGCTTGGGGAATGCCCACTCCCCACGGCCGGGGCCAGGCCCACTGTGGCCACATGGCCTGCACCTAGAACAGGGCCAGAGGCCCAGCAGGCGACAGCATTGTGGCCACAGGTGTGAGTGTGGAAGCCCACGAGAGTTACGCAGCACCCAAAACACCCGAGAGCTGGCGCCGGCGGGGGAGGACCCTGCTCTGCAGATGTGCTGGCATCCACGGGGCACAGGCCTGGGAGGGGGCAGGTGAACCCCTCTGGGCCTCAGCTGGACGTCAGCCCCCAGGGCTGTGGGGAGAATCTGGGGAAGCTGCTCTTCAACGCTCCAGGTTACGCAAACAGGTTCGCTTGGAGTCCAAAGGGGAAAAGCAGGAATGCAGAGCCTGCTCTTCTCCCGTGGCGACCTCCGTCTGGTGTTTAATCATTAGGCATAGTTTTAACCTCAAAGGCGTGTACTTATCTGAAAACATTCTTAATTCAAGCCACAGTCTGGGTCACAAGGTGGGGAGGACAGGAAAGAATGGGGGGTGGCGGTGACCAGATGCAACCACATCATTAAAAATACGCCAGCCTGAACCCCACCCCAAGGTCACCCCACCCAGCAGCAACTTCCCTCCCCGCCCCCGCCCTGGGACTGGCCCTTCTGCGGGGTGTGGGGGGGCTTTTCCTGCCGGGAAGCCTGGAGCTCCCGTGTGCCCCAGGAGGCTGAAGGCCTGGCCTGGCATGTGGGGCTACTCTGGTCTGGGTGGACAGGCGGGCAGCATTCCTCCTTCCCATCTCCAGCTGGGTTTCCCCAGGGTGAGGGCAGGGCCTGGGCAAACTTGGCTTCGTGGTGACGGAATGTTCTGCCCAGGAGCTGCAGGGAAAGAAGTCTGGTCGGGGTGTGGGGTGGCGTCCAGAGACATTCCCAGGCCTCAAGGGCTTGGCTGGGTGCCCAGCAGGTGTCTGGGGAAGGGTCTCCTCCAATGCAGAACTGACCCACGGCCACGTGGAGAACACAGGCCACAGTAGGGCCCACCCAGCAACCCCCTATGATGCCCAGAGGACCTGCATTGACGCCTAGAAAACACACATACTTTTATCAAATGCCATTTCCAGCTTCACGCAGAGATTTCTCCCAACTTCCTCCAGGAGGCGCACTGCCCTCCAGGGGACCCCGTTGCAGGGATTGCAGGCACGTGTGGCCGACCCCACAGGGCTCCCACAGGTCTGCCTGCCCCCTCCCTGTCTGGCCAGGCCAAGGGCACAATGTCCACCGCGGCTGACGCCCAGCGTCTCCCTGATGCTGCTCTGCAACCCCTGACCCCCAGGGGTTTCCTGGAGACCATCCAGGGTTGCCTGTCCCTTCAGGAATGTGCCACATGGGATCCTCTGGGTGCTGGAAGGGCAGACGCGTGGGCCTTCGACGGGGCAGAGAACAAGCTCAGAGGCTCAGGAGAGGCCGAGGGGCTCTGGCGAGGAGGGAGATGCTGTCTGGGATGGCTGAGGTTTCGGGGATGGCGCCTGCAGAAGGGGAGTGAGGACTGTGGAGGGGCCCGGGGGGAACAGGTCCTCCACTTCCGTGTGTCACGGACCTTGGCTGACCCCACCGCAGGGGAATGCTGGCCAGAGTGGGGCCCTGCCCGCTTCCGGAGGATAGCGGTGCCCATCTCTAGGCCAGAAGCTGGGCTGGCCACTCAGAGACCCACCTCCGGCCGGGCCAGGCGGGGAGTGCCACAGGCAAAGTGGTCAAGGCCCAAAGGCACACCCTGCAGAGGTGCAGGGAGCCCACGCAGACCCCAAACCTGTCCACGCTGCCCTCGGCCCCGGACTCCCCCGCCCACGAGGCTGCACCGGCCTGGCGCTGGCTCAAGGCTTCTCCGTCTGCTCAGCAAGGCCGCCTCAGGGTCGGCAGGGCTGGGTGAGGGACCAGGACTCTCGGGCTGCCTTGCCAAGGGCTGGCTGGTGCCAAGCCTGGGGCGGCCACGGCCAAGGCCAGGCTGGGCGGGGGCCGGTGCTGGGCTCTGTCCAGGCCGCTCAGGGCAGGCAGGCAAGCCATGGCCGCCCTCCCTCACAGGCCTCGCCAAGGTCGCTGCCACCTCAGCTACAAAATGGCGGCGGGTCGGGCGGCCATTTTGCAGAGAGCTTGGAAGACAAAGACCGCCAGGCCGCGGGCGGGAGAGGGGATGTGGCCAGGAGGAGGAGGGGGCACAGCCTCCGGGAAAGCAGCACAGCGCCTGCCCTGTGCATGGGCCCGGAGACAGGCAGGTGGTCCCTTTCCGGAACCTTCTTCTGCCCAGGCTCCAGAGGCCTTGTTGTCCTGTCTAAAGGCTCTGGAGGAGGCCCTGGGGCCTGCCTGGAGCACCGATGCCCTCCCACCTTGCAGCCCAGGGGGCCTAGCCTGAGCCACAACCTCTGGGGGAGGCGGCAGGCAGGGGTCCGACTGAGCCTGGGCTCCCAATTCAAAACCTTCCTTTGTCCCCAGGCCTGTGGAGGGTGGCTCCTCATATGCCCGAGGTTGGAGCGGTCCACAGACAGGTGGCATGCGGGCCTGGCCTAAATTCCAGGGATCGCTGTGCCAGGAAGTGGCTGCCACAGGGACCCGGGGGGCCTGCTCCTGGGATTGGAGGCTGTTCCCCCACATCCTTCCACAGCACCCACCCCACAGCCTGGAATTTTCCGGGCCCTGACAACAAGGGTCGGGCCCACTTGGCCTCTTCTGGAGCCTGCCCCAGCCACTTCCCAAACAAGCCCCGGGTTCCATCCTGCTCATCTGTCTGGTGACCCCCCTTCTCTGCCTCCCCTGGACAAGGGCATGAACCCCACTGCCCCTAACAAACACTCGCTGGGCAGAGCAGAGCCTGGCAGGCAGCACCCCCAGATCCAACAGACAGGTGGCCCCAGGGTGCCACAGGGACGCCTTCCTGCCCCCGCCCAGCAGTGGTCTCCATGTCTCTTCACCAGATCTTATTCAGAACCCAAAGGTCTGGCAGACACAGCAAGGCTGCTCCTGGGCTCCTGGGCTGGGGGTGCAGCCACGTGGCAGTCCCTCCCGGCCTGTGCAGAGCAGAAGCCTGTGATCGCCACCAACTCCACTGCACAGACAGGGAGGCCAAGGCCCAGAGTGGCCAAGCTGTGGCCGGCAGCAAGGTGCTCGAGGGGCCACCGGGCCAGGGGAGGATACTACTCACGCACCTGCGGACTCAGCCCAGGCCTCTGACGGGGACTGCCACTCCGGAGCCACGGGCAGGCCCTGCATCAAAACACAAGGATGAAATGAGGGAAGCCGGCACAGTGCTCATGGTGGGGGCGGGGAGGGGGGCGGGCTGCCTGGGTGACACAGTACAGCATTGAGGGCAGGTGCCACTGTCCCCATCACTGTGTCACCCACTGCCCTGATGACTCTCTGGGCGTGAACAGACAGCCACCTTGCCTACCCCGGGGCCTCTCCCATATGTGGCTGCTCCTCGGTGGGGCCAGACCATCTGTATGACGCAGGCTCCTGGGCACATGCTCCTGGCTGGGGACCTGGCCAGCGTGAATGCTTTGCCACTGTGACACGCCAGGCATCCACCAAAGCCCCTCACACCTGGTCACTCACTCAGTCTTCGTGACAACCTGATCTTCAGATGCAGGAATGGAGCAGCTGTTCCTTCCCCCACAGCCACAGCCAGCGCAGGAGTGACTGTGCTCCCCGTGTTTCAGGGACGAGGGAGCGGGGACTCAAAGATGTTTACCTGCCTGCTCACAGGCACCAGGAGTTCCTTCTGTGTTGGGTGAGCCCAGGGAGCCCCGAATTCAGGAGGCCCAACTTCCTTTTTCGGGGACAGCCAGGAGCCTCTGGCTCGCCAGTTCTCAAGGCCACCCACCTCTGGCTGGGTGGAGAAGGGCGCGCCGTACCCTGGACCGCTGGAGCCGCGACATACAGCTGTAGGATGAGCTGAGAGCCTGATCCTTCCCTGTACAGAGCTGGCCACGGCGTGCTTTCAGCTCACAACTGTGTGGGGAACAAGGCCCCTAGCCTGGGCCATGCCTGAGGCCAGTGCTCAACCAACCAGGCCAGGGTGGGAAGCCAGAGCTGTGGAGGCGGCAGCCTTGGGCACTGCCAGGAGCACTGGGGCTGGGGGGCCTGGCCCACCCCGGCACCATCCTGGCAAGGGCCTGAGTGGCAGGGCCTGTCCCAGTGCACAGCCGGGCTTCGGAAGTCTTGGCCCAGACCTCAGACCTCAGTCCCTCCCTACTCCCGAGATCTGGCAGCCCCATGCCTTGGTGAGACCATGTTCATGAAACCCAGAGGTGTTTCTACTGCAGTGCAGCTTGGGCCTGGGGTCCTGCTCTGCTGTATGCCAGCCTGGTGGCCAGGGCAAGCTCTTGGAGCCTCAAGTGAGGGGCACTCAGCAGGGCCGTCAGGAAGAGGGATGACTCCACAAGTCTGGCTCAGGGCTTGGCCCACAGGAACTCCTAACAACTCTGAACCGAATCCGGAAGGTGTTTCACCCAGGTACTGTTGCAGTGGCTGTCCTTGCACCCTGTCCCATCCCTTGTCACGGTGAGGGCTCAACCTCATGCTCACTAAAGTTTCTCACAACCAAAGAGCACTGCTCAGAACCAACAGGGAGGTGCCACGTGGGGGCCACCACTCTGCATTTTGTCCATAAGGACAGCCCCGACTTACCAGGATTCAACTTAAGATTTCTCAACCCAAAAGGATAGAATTCAGTAGAAACCAACCACCCTTCAGTACAGTGTTGAATACGTAACAGGAGATCTGCAACACCGTATTATAACTAGCTTTGTGTTAGATGATTTTGCCCAACTGGAGGCTAACGTTAGTGTTCTGAGCACGTTTCAGGGAGGGCTGGGCTAGGCTACAATGTTTGGCAGTTAGGTGTATCAAATGCTTTTTTGACTTAAGGTATTTTCAGTTTACAGTGGGTTTCTCAGGACTAACCCCATCGCAAGTCAGGGAGCATCTGTATTTTCCGAGGGACCGAGAGATCACAAGCAGGGCGATGAAGGCCTTGTTTACTTCCTTCTGTCTGGATAGAAACAGGCCTCCGGGGCCAGGCGCGGTGGCTCACACCTGTCATCCCAGCACTTTGGGAGGACAAGGCGAGCAGATCAGCTGAGGTCAGGAGCTCAAGACCGGCCTGGCTAACATGGAGAAACCCCATCTCTACTAGAAATACGAAAGTTAGCCAGGCATGGTGGCAGGTACCTGTAATTCCAGTTACTCGGGAGGCTGAGGCAGGAGAATCGCTTGAACCCGGGAGATGGAGGTTGCAGTGAGCCAAGACTGCACCACTGCACTCCAGCCTGGGCGACAGAGCGAGACT
>CAUYQU010040522.1:0-18846 GCA_963574635.1 Cheracebus regulus
TTTTGCTGTTTCTTTCTTTCTCCTTTTCTCTCTTTTTCTAAAATCTCTTCCTCTTTCTTTCTCTTTCATTTTTTTCTTTCTTTTGCTGTTTCTTTCTTTTTCCTTTTCTCTCTTTTTCTAAAATCTCTTCCTCTTTCTTTCTCTTTCATTCTTTTTTTCTTTCTTTTGCTGTTTCTTTCTTTCTCCTTTTCTCTCTTTTTCTAAAATCTCTTCCTCTCTTTCTCTCTTTCATTCTTTTTATTCAAAAAAAAATTCTTAAAATTGCAAATATCTAATCTCATGTTGCTATAGAGAATATCAGATCTCATTGCTTATTATAGGGAAGTAATTTTCAGCATTTGCATAGTTCAACGTCAGATGAGATACTTGTATTACTTAAATTCATTTGTTTTCTTATTTATTAATATTTCTCTCCACTGGAATGTAAACCCTACGAAAGAAGAAATCTTGCCTCTAATTTTCTTTTCAATCACCAGTGGCCAGCTCAACTGACAAAAGACACCATCATCCATTCAGTTTTTTAAATCTTTTATTTCTGTCACCCTCTACATCCAATCCATTAACAAGATCAGTAAGGTCTAGCTCCAGTATCTATCCCAGTCCATCAAAGTCTCTCTATCTCTACAACTACCACCCATGCCCAGGGCACTACTACTTCTACCCAAATATGTTGGCTCACGGGTTCCACTCCTGTTTTCTCTTATGTATTCTCTAGACAGAAACCAGTTTCTAACTTTTACATTTAAATCAGATAGTATCAATCATCCCTTACTTAAGCCCCCCACGGTTTTCCTATGTAATATAAAATAAAACCCAAACTCCTTACCTGCCTTACAAAGTTTGAGCTCCCACTTATTCCTGTGCTCCACCTTCTACCACCGTACCCTAGCTCTATTCTCTAGCATCTTCTACCACTGTGCCCTACGTAACTAGCTCATCCTGCATTGGGGTACTGTTCCTATTGTTTCCCAGCTTTGAAAGTCTTTTCTCTCATCTTTTTGGTTCGCTCCTTTTTGTCATTAAGATCTTACCTTAAGTCTCACCTCCTCCGAAAAGCCTAACTTGATTATTTAATCTAAAGTTGCCACCAGGCATTCATCACTATACCACTTTGCTTTATTTTCTGCATAGCATTTGTTACTGTATATTTTGTATAGTTGTTTATTTTCTGCCCAACTTTCTTAGAGCAGGAACCTTGCCTGTCTTGTTGACCATTTTATCCTTAGTGCCTAGGACAGTGCTGAGCTCCTAACAGGCACTAAGCAAAGAGTTGAATAATAAATGAATTATTCAATGAAGGAATGAGTGAATGAATACAGTTCTCCCTACTTCAGATTGGGTTTGTCAATAATAAAACATATTTGATTTTTAACCTGTAAATTCTCTTAGAATTTGGTTTCCCCAAAATGAGTTATTTGCTTTGTGATGCTTGTTACTGAATTGTATCAATTATATTTGAGAAAAGGAAGGACCATGTGAAATGCTGAGATGTGACTTGTAACTCTGGCTCTGCTGAGATGCAGCTTGTAACTGTGGCTCTGCTGAACTGTTTTGGTAGAAACAGGAACTCTGTGAAAGGGACTAACCACATAGCTTCACTGCTGGAGAGAGATGACAGCGCGTAATAGGCTTCTCGCTGCAGAGAGCCTATAAACAGACGTGTAATGGAAAGCCTTATTACTCAGGTTCCTCTCCCAGGAAAGGCATATTGATTATGGCCCTAGAAAGGGAATGTGACCCTTATGGAGAGCCTATGAAAAGATGCATGAGGGGCGTCTGTCTCCGTGGTTGAGAGAAGGATATAGAAGTCCTTTTTCTCCCACTGTTCCTTGAGGCCTGCATGGAGGTCCCTCCTCTTGCAGTTTTTGTGGTCAGGCTGGTTGTCCTGTGTCAGATCCTGTCCCCCTGTAGCTGTGAGCCCAATATGTTCTTGCTGATAATCATAAGTTTATGTTTAACTTATAAGGTGTATGATTTCTATGCTGACACACAGAAAGTTATCTTTACATTGTTCTGCTTTTATGATACCACGTTGTGATTTTTGTGCACCAGTTTTTGCAAATGTATTTTTTTTGTATAATTATCACTGAAACTTTGCGTAATCTTGTTCCCCCTCCCTATTGAAAGAAAACAATAAAAAACTGACGTTTTCAGGGGAATGTCAGACATCCACGGAGCAGCATTATGTGGTGTCTTCCCTGGGCCCAGCTTTAAGGAAAACTTTTTCCTTGTCTCTCTTTCTTTTTCACCGACCATTCGATAACTTTGAGAGATCTTAAACCCAGGTTGATGTATGCGGAGCTGGTCTCACCAACAGAAACCCACTAGTGTCAGTCAGTCATTCATACTTTTAGGTATAACATTATGTAGGCTGTATGACTTCATTCTGAAGCATGGTAGAGTAGGTGAGTCTGAGGGGCAATTACATGAAGGAACGTATTAGAGGAGGCCATCGGCATGAGGCAGGCAGAAGAGAGAAGCTTCTCCAGAAGAGAAAGGAGATCAGAAAGAAAGCCAAACATGAAATCACACATCCTCCTAGGACACCTGTGACAGCAGCTGGAGGCTCTGGTAATAACTTCTGTCTATCTGGCAGCTCACTATTTAGAAAACACGTCAACAGTATTTTCTGTTTCATTCTTAAAATCAAGACATATTCCACGCAGATTATTGCTACATTTTCAAGTGAAAAAAAACCTGAGGATTCGACAAATTAAGCAACTTACTCAAATTCACACAGCAGATAACAGAAATAAAAATTATGTGTTAGTCTAATGGCTTCTGGTCTTGTTCACTTCCCATTTATAAGTCCTATTTATGCTATTGTCACTGGTCCTTCTGTTGCACTTGTCTGGCAAAACCCCAAGCCTGACTGAACTCAACCCTCTACCTTCTTCACTGACTCTTCCAGAAGTTAGTGGAGAAAATCCTCAAATGATGGAAATCACTATAAATTCATGATCTCCAAATGGAACACAACCCTTCACCCTGCTTAGCTTGCTGTTCTTCTTTATAAAAAGATAATCTCCAGTGCTCTCCCTTCCTCCATCACTTCTAGAAAATATGTTTGCCTCATACTTCCAAGAGAAAAATAAAGCCATCTGATGTGAAGTCTGTTAAATTATTACGCCAGATTTCTATACCTTACTACATGCAAACCCACGGTCTCCTTTCTATTCCTATTACAGTGGAGCCAGAGTTCCCTCTACCAAAAGTCCATTGATTCACATCTTTTTAAAGATCTCACTGGATCATTTAATCTCTCTTTATACTGCATCTTCAAACCCAGTCTCTACTTAAGTCATCTCTGAATATTCAAACAAGTTCTAGTATCTCTTAGCTTTTAAAAGGTTGTCTTGACGTGGCATCTCCCCTTGGCTACTGTCCTATCTTCTTCCTCTTTACCAATCAAGCTTATCAGAAGATCTGTTTATACAAACTCTGTCTATCGTCTACTTCTTTCTCAATCCCTCTTTACCTCATTCTAGTCTGAGTTTCCTCACAAAGGCCCCTACCAAGAAAAACAGAAAATGGTCCTACTAAATTCACCAGTAACCTCAATTTGGCTAAATCTAATGCAATCTCTTTAGTCCTCATCTTGGTCCATCTCACAACAGGAAGCCCAGGTGCTCACTCCTTCCTTGAAACACTCTTCTGCCTTCTGTGCCTCTGCCCTCTCCTGCTTTTCTTTCGACCATTCTGGCCATTTCTTTTGTATATTTCTATTTTGGTTCTTCCTCAACCTATTACTCTTCATACTTAAAAAATAAAAACAAAGAAAACAAAAACAATTCTACTCTATTTTGCATGCTTTAGGCTGACAATTGTCATAAATTTAAATAGTGGCAAAGGATATAATTTCTGACCTACTGTGAATTGTAAAATTTTATTTTATTTTCACATCTTACATCACTATTTTAAATGTATCCAGAGGAATATAAATACATACTGATTTGAAGTCCATGCTCACAATCAAATTATGAATAAACAATATCTTCTTGAGCAGTAAAAAAAATTGCACTTTTCTTTTCCTCCTTGAACTTATGGGTCCATTCTACTTCTATTATGAAGTTTTATTCCAATATGTCATTATGTTAGAACATATTCTATCAATCAGCCTGACATACAAAACAAAAACACATGTACAAACACAAAGTTGATGATTTTCTCCCCAAATTTTCTGTGACCCTAACATTCTAAATAATAAAAATAATTTTCTAAACAGAGTTTTAGGATAATTATTAGTGTTATGCAATTTATCAAAAGCACCAAAATATATCATGAAATTCAATTTATAAATCTAATACAATAAAAATACAATTGTATTGGAGATTCTTTTCTTAATGGAGCAAGTAGAGTTTTTCAAAATTAGCCTATGTTTCCATAGATGGATATGAATTAAAGTTAGACTAAGACAAAATTCAGATTTTCTTTTTTCATTTCTACATATGTAAGTGCTCAGAAATCTTATTCATATAAACAGGTAGATGGGAATGGGGAGAAAGCTGAATTCCTTCCAAGTTATATGCTCTGAATCCTGTGATCTATAATTAAAATTACCTGAATAAGCTATCAGTTAAATGTTGCTTTTCGATTTTATTAAAAGGAAAGAATTGGAAACCACATGATTTAATAAAATGATTAATTACCCACTCATTAGAGTCACTGACTTTCTCATGCCAAGAAACAATATTTCAGATTGTTTCTTTATACCTAGGACAATGAACCATTGCAGAATGTAAGATGGTTATTTATTTATTTTTAATGTGAAAATAGCAATTAAATGGAAAAGTGACAAAGAAGAACTATCATAAAGCTGCAGGTTGCTTCTTGGGCAGGTCAAATTGAAGATTTGGATATTAAGTGCCATAAATATGTACTCTTAGAGGTATGCATTATTCAATTTAGAAAACTCTGCTCTAACCTACATTAAAAGTTGGACATATCTCAGGACTAAGTCCTAGCTTCTCTTTTCTTTTTATTACATACTTTTTCAAGGCAATCTCATAATTCACTTGGTTTTAA
Source organism: Cheracebus regulus (assembly GCA_963574635.1). Taxonomy (NCBI): domain Eukaryota; kingdom Metazoa; phylum Chordata; class Mammalia; order Primates; family Pitheciidae; genus Cheracebus; species Cheracebus regulus. Next base: position 5,026 of record CAUYQU010040522.1, read on the forward strand.
AGATTTCTAGCGATATTCTCAGCCAGATCTCTCGGAGTTTCATAACCATGCTCAACTGCCTATATGGTATCTCCACTGGCATTTCTCATAGGCATCTTAAACTTAACATTTTCCAAAATGGAACTATTCAACACATCTTCCAACTTTACCTCTCCACCATTCCTTTCCAATTGTTAGGCTCCATAGCTCAAAGTCATTCTTTAATAATTCTATTAGATGGTGAACTCTATGAAAACAAGGGTAGTATATATTCAGCACCTGATATGGGGATCCAGGACGGAGAGGGCACAGATGATTGATTTGAAAGAATACCACTTTCCCTTACATCCTCTTCCAATTAATCATTAAAATTTAGAAAGTTTACCCCTTAAGTATATTTCAAAATAGGTCCATTTCTCTCAGCCTTTTTACCAACATCTTAGTTCAAGCTACAATCCTTCATGACCTCAATTACTATAATAGCTTCTTTTTTGTTTGGTTTTTGTTTTTGTTTTTGAGATGGAGTCTTGCTCTCTTGCCCAGGGTTGAGTGCAGCGCCACAGTCTCGGCTCACTGCAACTTCTGCCTCATGGGTTCCAGCAATTCTCGTGCCTCAGCCTCCCAAAATGCTGGAATTACAGGCATGAGCCCTGGCCATACAATAGTTTCTTAAACTGCTATAACTACAAGAATGCTTATCAGCTAAGCCAGATTTCCATGGCAGAGTGACTTTTATAGATAACAATTTAGTTTTGTCATTTCCCACATTGAAACATTCAGGGTCTCATGGTGCTTTCAAAAGGATAAAGAATAAATTACTTACTATGGCATCCAAGGCTCTCTCCCTTATTTCTCATGGCGACCTCTACACCTTCATCTTGTGCCAGTCTGCACTCTGTCACCACCTCTAGACACAATGACCTTCCCTTTTCTTCCTCAGGGCTTTGGCTATGAACTCTCTGCCTAAAGACTCCTCCAACTCCATTCATGTGGCTAACAGTTACCTTTTATGTCTCAGCTTAAATATTCTTTCTCTACAAGGCTTCCCCTGAGTATCTTAGGCTAGATTAGGTCATCCTATTACAACTTTTCACAGCACTATGTACTTTACATTCATAGAACTCATTTCAACTCTCAGCTTAGGTTTATTACTATGTTGGACTGAGAGCTCCATGACAGCAAAGACCCTGATTTTCCTGTTCCCTTCTTTTTTCCCCAGCTCCAAGTGCCTGATGCACAGCAGAATACTTAAGAAATATTATAGGGCCAATAAATAACAACAGTTTAGGAATAAAAGATTCTGTGTCAGTTTAATAAACACTTAACTTTATCCCTTATGCTTATTATATCACTTAATTTCCCAATGACAGTGAATTAGCTCACTAAAGATCTATCTCACCACATTTAAAATCCCAAAACTACCTTCTCTGACTCTCCACATACAAAAAAGTGACATGGCTCATTTTCTTTTCTTTTTCTTTCTTTCTTTCTTTTTTTTTTAGACAGAGTTTCACTCTTGTTGCCCAGGCTGAAGTGCAGTGGCATGATCTCGGCTCACCTTCGCCTCCCGGGTTCAAGCAATTCTCCTGCATCAGCCTCCTGAGTAGCTGGGATTACAGACATGCGCCGCCAGGCCCGGCTAATTTTGTATTTTTAGTAGAGATGGAGTTTCTCCATGTTGGTCAGGCTATTCAAACTCCCGACCTCAGGGGATCTGCCCGCCTCACCCTCCCAAAGTGCTAGGATTACAGGTGTGAGCCACCTCACCTGGCCAGGCTCATTCTTTTCTAAGTCAGGTTTGCAAGTTTGATGCTGCACTCCGAATGTTAGAGAAGTGAGAATGCAGAGGTGATAAGTTTATGGCACATAAAGCATACTCTCACATAAGGCACAATCAATCAGTATGAGATGCTTTTGAATGACTTTGTAAAATATATGTAACATTATTATTATATATGTATATTATTATATATACCTGGAATAATAACTATCAAATAGATTGTGTTTTAATAATTTTATTCAAATGTTGAATAAACATTTGGACATAAACAGAGGAAACAGATAATAATTCATTCTTTAACGTCTTGTTTTCTGAAAGAAAGTATTGTTTCAGGATGGGTGTGGTGGCTCACGTCTGTAATCTCAGCACTTTGGGAGACCAAAGCAGGTGGATCACCTGAGGGCAGGAGTTCGAGACCAACCGGCCAGCATGGTGAAATCCCATTTCTACTAAAAATATAAAATTAGCTGGGCATGGTGGTGGGTGCCAGTGATCCCAGCTAGTCAGGAGGCTGGGGCAGGAGAATCACTTGAACCAGGAGGCGGAGGTTGTACTGACTTGAGATTGTGCCACTGCCTCCCCAAAAAGAAGAAAGCATTGATTGATTCTTTTTTTTTTTTAATGGTCTGCATTCCTCTGTTAATTTACTACTAAATCAGACTATAATATTTAAAGGTGTTAATGAAGGGTAGGAGAAGTAGAAAAATTATACCAATACTTTAATTATTAGCAGTATATTGTGTATTATAAATTATAAATTGAGGCTCTGATGTCTGTGTCCTAAAGAACAGACTAATTTGCATAATCAAAAATGATTTTAGTCAAATTCAGATAACATGAGTCTTCACAGGCCAATTCTAGGTCACTATGCAAAGGATGACTTATATATTGTCTTAGTTCAAAATGTTAGAATAATACTGATATTGAGTGTTATAACCTCTCCAGCAGCTGGTTTTAATCAATAAAAACTGTCATTATTTATTCAATCAGACATAATATTAAAAAAATACTTCAGATCTATAATTTAAAAAGGAAAAACAAAAATAGTAACAAGGAATACTGGAGCTAGTTAATTTCAAACCCAGAAATAGTAAGTAACAACTAATCAGGGAATAGTTGTCCTGATACTCTCTAATAACTGTCAGATTTTTAAGTCCTTTCTACAGAGATGTTCATTACAATGCAACAAACAACTTAAATACCCAAAATACAATAAAAGTTAATGTTGTATCAATATAACATGAAATCATGCAACTATTTAAACTAATATTTACAAAGTATTTTTAAAGCAAAATGCCTGTGTTATGGCATTAAATGAAAAAGGCAGAATAAATTTCAACTATTTAAAAATATGCAGTGAATATGATGAAGGAGTATAATAAATGGAGGCTTTTGGTGATAAGATTGTGACACCTTAGGTCAGGAGTTTGAGACCAGCCTGGCTAATGTGGTGAAACCCTGTGTCTACTGAAAATACAAAAATTAGCTAAGCGTGGCGGCAGGTGCCTGTAATCCCAGCTACTCGGGAGGCTGAGGCAGGAGCATTGCTTGAACCCAGGAGGCAGAGATTCCAGTGAGCTGAGATTGCACCACTGAGCTCCAGCCTGGGCAACAGAGGAAGACTCTGTCTCAAAATAAGAAAACAGGGAAGAAAAGAAAGGAAGAAGGAAAGAAGGAAGGAAGGAAAGAAGGAAGGGAGGGAGGGAGGGACAGAGAAAGAAAGAGAAAGAAAGAAAGAAAAGAAAGAAAGAAAAAGAAAGAAAAAATAAAAATTACAGTCATCTAATGTAAATAAATGTGGTATCATTAAGAAAGGAAAAATTGCTCTATTAATTTGGGACGAAAGCCACAATTACCACTGCAAAAGCTAATACGAGAAACTAAAAGACAAGAACTCTACCAGTCATGGTCACAGTCTTATTGTTTGAATGTGTCCCCCAAAAGTTCATGTGTTGGAAATTTAACTCCCAGTGCAACAGTGTTGTGGGGTAGGGCCTAATAACAGGTGATTGGGTCATTAGAGCAGAGTCCTCATAAACAGATTCATGTTATCATGGGAGCTGGTTAGTTATTTCAAGAGAGGGTTGTTATAAAGCAAGCCTGGCCTATGGTGTCTCTCTCTGTATTGTGTGCTGGATCCTGCTTCTGCCCTGCCCTTTCACCATGGGACGGCCTATATCAGATGCTGGTGCCATGCTCTTGTACTTGTCAGCCTCCAGAACTATGAGCCTAAGAAACATTTTTTCTTTATAAATTACCCAATCTGTGGTATCCTGTTACAGTAACAGAAAATAAATTAAGAGAATATCTATTTATTTTATTTTTACTGTACCTTAAGACTAAATAAATACAGTTAACACTTAAGAGATTAATGCTCACTAGTGATTGCTTCGTGGAAAGTCCACAAGGCCCCTGGGAGGAAATCACTTAGGCTTTACTCTCATTCACCGCAACAGACATACTCAGGGATTCCTTGACCAGAGGGCTGCAGCCCACTCCAGTAGATATGTGAAACTTTCTCTCCAGTTTATGTTTCTAAGGGTTAATAGTGTCAGTTTTATGAACAACCCGAGACTCGAAAGCCAAAGGATAACTATTTGAAGAAGTAGGTAGAGTTTGGGTGTACAAGTTGTAGTGTTGTAAGCATGCACTCAGGCCTCTCATGAGATAAGGAGCTGAGGCTAGAAAAAAAAATGTATAAACGGGGCTGGAGACTGCAGTCCCTGTGAAGAAATTTCCTGGTGTAGAGATTTGAGAATTCATAAAAGTTTATGTTCTAACTTGGTTTTCCAGCCTCAGCTTCCTCTGGGAAACTAAAGTGCAATGTGTTCCTTTGGAATGGAACTGGGGATAATGGTAGGGAGAGTGAAGGGTATTTTGTGAATCAAGGTTACCTGGCTTGGACCAGGTGGTATGATGAGAACCTTCTCTCAGAAGATATGCAAGGTTTTGTTCTCCTGTTGCCATAGTTTCTGAAAATGTCAAAGTGGGCCTAGTGCTTACCATTTTATAAGCTCGATGAATATTAAGTAGTAACAAAGATTCTCTTCTTAACCAAACTTGACTCAGGCTCCTCTAAGCCCGCTTCCCAGTTGGGCTTTCACCTTGGGCTTCAGTGTCTGTCCTTCTCAGGTCTGTACTTCTCAGTTTTAATAGGAATTCCATTAACTTACCTTTTTTATTAATTTATTTTATGGATACATAATGATTATACATTTTCTGAGATACAGTTTAGAGAGAATCCTTCACCACTGATATCTGATCACTCTGGCCCATCTTTAGTAAGTTTACTTGAGCAGGAATCCCCCCTTACTCCTGATGTTTCCTCCTAGTAATTTTCTATCCACTAATCTCCATCCTGCTCCTTGGCTATAAATCCCCATTTGTTGATATCATATGTGAAACTGAGCTTATTTTTATAGTGAGGTATCTTTTTCTCTACTGCAACAGAGCCTGAATAAAATCTGTTTCTACCAATTTAACTACTGCTCAGCTCTGATTTTCTGTGACAGTAGCTCTAACATCTTTATGATTTGGGCATTTAATTGTTAAGCTAATTTGCAGTGACTTGATGTTTGTGCAAAGCTTACCACATTATTAGACCTCTCTAAATAATGAGACAATTTCTGAACACAATAAACTGCTCAGAAAAAACAATTCTTGAAAATAACTAAGATTACCATTGAATTAGATACCAGCAAATAATTTAAATATCTTTTCCATCTCCCTCAAATCATTTTCTTTTGTCTGGAGCCCAAAGAGCTATTTGCTAAAATCAATATAAAATATAGTTTCAGAATGTTAGAATAACATGTCTTCAGGAGAGACTATTAGAAATAAATAAAAACAAATGCCTTATCACTGCTTAAAGCTGCAGTCAGTTCTTTGGTATGTGAATCTAATGAGGAGTGGATCTTCTCAGAGCTATGAGTTTAGTCAAAAGCATTGATTTCCTGGCCATGATAAGAGCATTCTGAACTTCTCAGACTGTCAATAAATGTCAGATAATTAGAATATGATTTTAAAACAAAAAATTCCCCAAGATCCCATATAATATTCATTTTATGGAGAGAGATGCTAAAGTTAAGAAGGTTTTTTTTAACCTTTCCAAGGTCTCATAGCTAGTTAGTGGCAGAGATTCCCATGTCTCTTGCTTACATTTATGCCTATATTTTCTTCTAAGTTCAGTTCACTAGAGCAGTATGTCTTGTTAGCTTTTAGTCTGAGCTGGAAGTTTAGGTCTAAACCTACAAATAATTCCAGAAATTGCATCCTATACACAAAGCAGGGGATAGGCTTAAATCAGAATATTTAGATTCCTATAAAGCCAATCTTAAGGGATATGAGCCATCACATCTATATCTTAGCAATCCCATTGTTCCTCTGTGAGGAATCAATATATCATTCTTTTTTTTTTAGTGTATTTGGATATCTGGACCTTATAAAACACAATCTGAGTTAATCCCTGAAATTATAAAGCATATCAATAATTTGTTTTTGACTTTTGAAAATAGAAATGCTATTTATCAGATAATTTTTATACAATGTTGATATTTTAGCCACTGAAATACAAGGTCAAGTAAGTATCTGTTTAGAAAACGGTAGCATGTTGTGATATTTGCTTGTTGAAAGATTACTTACAACACACAGACATGGAGCCCCAAGCCAATGGTGCTCTCTTCTTGGTTATATTTAAGAACAAACCAAAGACCTTCTTTAACAGATTCAAGAACTTGAATAAATTCAAGAGCTTCAAATAAATTTTATCTTTAAATGAACAACAATATGAAGAAGTTGTGAGCCTTCTGAAACCAGGAAAAAAAATCTCTTAGATTTGTAAATGGGAATATTTATGCCAAAAAAGAATGAAAGGACATTTCTGAAGTAACATCTTTACTGAGATATAATTCACATACTTTAAAATTTGCCCTTTGAAAGTATATAATTCAGTGTTTTTTTTTTAGTACAGTCACAGAGTTGTCCAATTGTCTGTGCTATACCATCTTAAACACTTTCTTTCTTTTTCTTTTTCTTTCTTTTTTCTTTTTCATTTCTTTCTTTCTTTTTTTTTTGAAACAGGGTCCTGCTCTGTCACCCTGGCTGGAGTGTAGTAGTACAATTGTGGCTCACCACAGACCTGACCTCCTGTGCTCAAGCAATGCTCCCACCTTAGCCTCCCAACCAGCTGGGGCTACAAGCATGTGCTGCCACATCCAGCTAATTTTTGTATTTTTTGCAGAGATGTGGTTTCACCATGTTGCAGAGGCTGGCCTTGAACTCCTGAGCTCATGCAATCCACGTGCCTTAGCCTCTCAAGGTGCCGGGACTACAGACATGAGTCACAGTGCCCAGCCTAGAACATTTTCATCACCCCAAAAAAATCTTATATCCATTACTAGCCCCTGGCAACTACTTCTATTTGCATGGATTTCCCTATTCTAGAAATTTTGTGTAAATAAAATTGCATAATATGTGGCCTTTTTTGACTGGGTTCTTTCACTTAGCATGTTTTCAAGTTTCATTAATGTTGTGTCATGCATTAGTACTTCATTTTTACAGCTAATAATATTCCATTGTATGAATATTACACAATTTATCCATTCACCCTTCAATGGACATTTGGGTTGTTTCTTATTTTTTCTATTATTATAAATAATGGTGTTATGAACCTTAGTGTACAAGTTTTTGTGCAGACATACATTTTCAATTCTCTTGGGTATATGCTAGGAGTAGAATTATTGGTCATATGGAAATTCTATTTTTAGCTATTATATGAACTGCTAGACTGTTTTCTAAAGTAGCTGCACCATTTTACAATCCCACCAGGCATGCTGAAGGTTCTGATTCTGTACATCCTTGCTAAGACTTGTACTGTCTGATTTTGGACTTCTGACCTCCAGAACTATAAGATAATAAACTCACATTATTTTAAGTCACTAAGTTTGTGGTAATGTGTTACAGCAGCAACAGAAAACTAATATGAAATCCTTGACCATTTTTAAACTGGTTTATTTTTCTTCTTACTGTTGAGTTGTACGAGTTTTATTACACATTCTGGATATAAGTCATTTATCAGATATATTATTTGCAAGCATTTTCTTTCATTCTCTGGGCTACCTTTTAACTTCTTGATAATGTCCTTTGAAAGCACAAAAGTTTTTAACTGATGAACTCCAATTTACCATTTTTTTCCCTTTGTTACTCATGCTTTTTGCGTCATATAAAGAAACAGTTTCCTAAGGCAAGATCATAAAAATTTACGCCTACATTTTCTTCTAAGACATTCATAGTTTTAGCTCTTACATGTAGGTCTACGACCCTATTTAATTAATATTTGTCTAGAGTGTGAGATAAGGGCCCAATTATACCCTTGTGCAGGTATATATCCAGAAGTCTTGATACAATTTTCTAGAGAAATAAAACAAACAAAAATCCAACAACTTAGGTTTGCCACAAAGCTATTAATAGTTCAGTCAACTCATAAGTGGATTTCTTTTATCAGAATATATGGCAGTTGACAGAAATTGGAAAACTGCTGGAGATGCCTTTCCAGCTGTGAAAGACTAGTTGTGGGTGGCTGATATTCTACCAGATATACAGCTGAAATTATTCTTCTTGTGTAGAAATTTTTCGTGTAATATAATACTAAATTGTTGAGGACTTGTCTATGGTCAGTCACCATAGAACCACTTGCTAGGTGAATTTCTTTTTGTCCAAGTACTCTAACAATACAGTTAGGGCTGATAATATAGATAGAAAAAATCAAAAGAGGGGGTTGTTACCCTTCAATGCTTTTCATTTTTTGTTGGGAGAGATGAAAAAAATAATCCATAAGTCCATTGAGATTTGCATCATATATCTTTCTAAAGAGAGTGCTGGTATCATTTATACTAGGTAATAAAGTCTCCTTTCTCATAAAGGTCTTCCCATTCAGAGCAACAGCTGGGCTTGTGTCCTGCTTTGACCCAAATATAATAATGAAATAAAAGTTTACTTGGATTTGAAGGCACTAAAAGTCTCTACCTTTGAATAAAACATTTACCATGATCATAGTCATTTCGTGCAACAATCAGTCGGGGTACAGTGGAAATAGATGATGAGTTGGATATGGTGACATGTGAGGATTTTAATTTGCAGTCACCTAAACTCATGTAAGTTAAATATGGAGAGGTACTCTAAGAATTTAGCAATCTCTTATGCTATTTCTACTTGCTAGTAATATTTTATTTCCTTAAACAATCAGTAAGTGGGCCTTGGGAGTAAGTGTCAGACTGTGATGCCTGGAAATTACTCTGTTTCCTCTGTCTGGTACTTGCCATTTGCACAGAAAAAAACAGGTGAAGTTGAGCATTATCTTTTCCATTTCTAAGCCTTCATCTCCTGATGATTACCAATCATTTTTCTTCCTTTTTTTCCTTCCCTCTCTGTGTTTCCTTTTCCTACCCTCCCCTTCTCTCTTTCTCATCATGTTCTTATTTTAAAATCACCAGTGAGTTAGTGGATATACATTAATGAAAAAGCAAAGAATGAATTGACAAAGGACAGCCAAAAGGACAATGTTGTGGTTTATACACAAGGATTGCATTCTGGAAACATTGGTCCTTGACCTCTCAACTTTGTCAGTATAGTCAAATCTCAGTATAATCATTATTCTTGTTTGAAATAAACATTTATGTTTTATCTTGTTTTTTATGAGGACAAAGGCAACCTTATCTGTAAACAGACACAGAAGTAATAAATGAAGCAATGGATTTAAAGGAAAGAAAACTTTTTTCCCCTAAATCTTGTCTGGGAGTAGAAATGATTGTGCTGAAGGCTAAGAGATTAAATTGTGTCACTTGTCAGGAAATTGGCAAGCAGTCATCTTTTCTGCCTGTTTCTACATGCTGCCTTTGTGCAGCGGATGCCTTTAATAAATGCACTCTTGTGTAAAATGTCATTGCTGCATTGCCAAGTGGAGGCTGTCATGTGATAGCTCTTCCCCAGGATGACATATCAATATTGGTCCTTGGCAATTCTGGGACTTCAAGCTACACAGAGGGCATTTTTTAAAAATAATTCAAATACAAGTGAAGAAATAAAAATTATTCTTCAAATCATGGGAGTATGTCTATTTTGCTCTGAAAGAAAACCTAATGTTCTTTTCAAAGAGTGCTTAAAGACAGGTAATGCTACCAAATCTTAATGACAACTCTGGAAGACAAAATACAAATGACTAGTAATATTTTTTAACAGTTCCATCTTAATCAAAAAAATGCAAAGCAAGGAAAAATACCATTGTTAGTCTTGGACATACGTGTATGCCAAAGTTACAAATGTGAAACCACATGCAACACTGACAACATATTGCACAATAGGACCTCTCCAACATTACTGGTAAAAGTAAAATTTGGTAGAATATTTCTGGAAAGAAATTGGGTAACATGCATCAAAAGGTTTTAAAATGTTCATTCTATGAGGTTGAGAAATTCTATAGTAGAAATATATCCTAAGGAAATAATGAGGCACATGATTAATAATATTTTCCAAAAGATGTCTATATATTTAAATGCTGATGAACTGAAAATAAAGTCCTAACAATGTGAATGGCTAAGTATGCTGCTTTATAGCAATCAAATTATTTGCAAAGGCTTTTTTAATGATACAGGGAAAGGTCGATGAAATAAAGTTAAGTGAAGTTAAACAAATACTAAATATCCTATAGAGTATGATCTAAACTAAAAAGGCAAAAAACATCAGAAAGACATGTACAAAAAATGTTACTAGTGATCAGCTTTGTGTAGTGTAAAAATGAATGTGCTATGTTTTGCTTAGCCTTTGTCTCCTCTTTTTTATATTTATTACACAAAGGACAAATATCATAGTCATAAACACACATGCCCAAAAAGTTATACTTAAAAAGTTCTGCCAGACCATGGACACTGTCCAGAGAAACTCATCTAAATCACCATGTGCTCTTCTTGTCTTGCCTCTTGACTTAGCCCTCATCTCACATTTTCCCTGCAGCTTCTGGCTGTCTCTCTCACTCCAGCTCAGAGTCACATCTCCAGCCGTTAGATTTAACAACTGGTCTCAGTCTCCATCTCTGCTGTTCCTCCACCTGAGGGACTAGATTCCTCTCTTTTACTGGCCTGGGTCCACTCCTGGATTTTGATTGATTGTGCTTGTGGCCTCTTGCCTTTAGGTATGAGAAAGTCCCAAGCCCAGTCATGAGGTCAAATTGGTGTTTCTGAAGTTTTGGGTGTGAAAGTGTTACTGGCAACCTGTAACAGTAAGCTACTCTGAAGCCCATTTGAAGGGAATTTTAGGGTCCAGAATTTATATGTCTATATTAGTTTCCTGTTGTTTCATGACAATTTAACACAAATTAATCAGTTCAAGACAACTTATTATTTCAGAATTTCAGCAAGTCAGGAATCCAGACGTGACTCAGAGGAGTCCTCTATTTTGGGTATCACAAGGCTCCATGCACCAATGTGTCAGCTGGACTACGTTCCTTTTGGGAGCTCGGGGTTCTCTTATAAGCTCATGTAGCAATCTGCAGAAATCAATTCCTTGTGACTGTATGACTGACACCTTCTATCTTGCTAGCTGTACCCTGGGAACTCTACTTAGTATCAAAAGGAAACCTTCAGGTCCTCGCTATAGGGCCCCTACCATAGGCTCTCTAACAACTTGGAAGTTTGCTTCATCCACGCCAGCAAGAGAATCTCTCCATTTTTAAAAGTATCATTGGATAGGTCAGTCTGAATCAGGAGAATCTCCATTTTGATTACTTCAAAGTCAACTGATTAGGGAACTTAATTACATCTGTGAAGTCCCGTTTGCCAAATAAAGTAGCATAATCATGGAATTGAATATGATCATATTCACAGGTCCTGTCCACATTCAAAGGAAAGAGATTACACAAGGATACAGGTTACTGGAGGGCATCTTAGAATTTTGCCTACCATAGTGTCCATCCCTGGCTGCCATAGACCTGTGGCTCAGGTTCAGCATTCTGCTAAATGGCTGGCTCTGCAGATAACAGAGTTACATTGCAGCCTTGCCTTTTACATAATTCCTTTATAGCTGCTATTTCATGTAATCTTACTATACTTTCTTGAGATACTTATTCCTATCTCCAATGTACCAGTGAGGGAACTGAAGAACAGAGAGCTTAAAAGGTACCCAAAGTCACATAGCTAGAAAGTAGTACATGAAACCTAGGTCTTAGACTCCAAGTATTGTGTTCTTTCTTCTATATCTCTTTTCTGGGGCAACAACTAAGACTGGAGCTTGATTTGAAGTCTGATCTACTTAGAGAAGTCACTTCTAACTTTATCTGTGTCTTTAGTTTGCACTCTCACTTTATATTGGCTATGATTTCACACACACAGGAAAGTTTTTCAAAATGACTCCAGGATTCCTAGAATTGCTTCCTAGAAAATTACTACAAACTGGCCTGGCACAGTGGCTCATGCCTGTAATCCCAGCACTTTGGGAGGTTGAGGCAGGTGGATCACAAGGTTAGGAGTTTGAGACCAGCCTGGCCAATATGGTGAAACCCTGTCTCTACTAAAAATATAAAAATTAGATGGGCATGGTGATGGGTGCCTGTGGTCCCAGCCAAGACTGCACCACTGCACTCCAGCCTGGGTGACAGAGTGAGATTCCATCTCAAAAAAAAAGAAAAGAAAAGAAAATTATCACAAACTTATCAACTTGAAACTACACCTGTTTATTAGTTCACTATTGGTTCGTGTCATAAGTCTAGCACGATGTGGCCAGAATCTCTGCTTAAGTTCTCACAAGGCTGTATCAAGATGTCTGCTTAGCTGCATTCTCATCTCAAGGTTCAGGGTCTTCTTCCAAGCTCATGTGGTTGTGTCATAATTCAGTTCCTTGAGATTGTGGGACTGAGATCTCTGCTACATTGTTGGCTGTCAGCTTGGGGGCCTCTCTCTGCTCCTAGAGGCTATTCTCATTCTTCCTCGCATGATCTCCTTCATTTTCAAGCCAACAACAATGTGTCAAGTACAGCACATGTCTCAAATATCTTTAACTTCTGCCACCAGCCTGAGAAACCTCTCCACTTTTAATGGTTCATGTAATTAGACGAGGCAAATGTTATACTCTATTTTAAGGTCAACTATGCCATGTAAAAATCATAGGAGTGAAATCTCATCACAGTCACAGATTCAATGGATTAGGGTATAGAATCTTGGAGAGTGGCATTTTATTTTCATTTTTTATTTATTTTGAGATGGGCTCTTGCTCTGTTGCCCAGTCTGAAGCGCAGTGGTATGATCTCTGCTTATTGCAACCTCTGTCTCCCCGGCTCAAACTATTCTCTTGCCTCCGCCTCCCAAGAAGCTGGGATTATACACACCTGCCAGAACACCCCATTAATTTTTGTATTTTTAGCAGAGATGGGGTTTTACTATGTTGGCCAGGTTGGTCTTGAACTCTTGACCGAGGTCACCCGCCTCGACCTCCCAAAATGCTGGGATTATAGGAATGAGCTACCATGCTTGGCCGGGAGTGGCATTTGGAATGATGCTTACCACAGTGTGTCTTTTCAGTGTTGTTGCTGTTGCTTTTCTGTATTATAGCTTAAAAGACAAAAACATGGAGACTGGAGCCAAACTGCTTACATTCTAATTCTGGCTCCAATATTTACTAGCAGTACAAACTTGGGGAAGTTTCTTAACCTCTTAGTCCCTCAATTTTCTTATCTGAAAACTGGAGTAATAAATAATAGTATGAGTTTTACTGAGTCATTTAACACTTTAAATGAGCTAATATGCCAGAAAATAACTTGTCACATTGTAAGCAATATGTTGGTCTTTGTTATTATTTTTTTATTTTTTTTATTTTTTTTTTATTTTTATTATTTTTTTTTAGAGAAAAGGAGAAAGAAACCACAAAAGAAAGAAAAAAATGAAAGAGAAAGAAAGAGGAAGAGATTTTAGAAAAAGAGAGAAAAGGAGAAAGAAAGAAACAGCAAAAGAAAGAAAAAAGAATGAAAGATAGAAAGAAAGAGGAAGAGAAAGAGGGAGAGAGAATGGGATTCTTGTTTT
>CAUYQU010040523.1:0-44371 GCA_963574635.1 Cheracebus regulus
AAAAACCCTCTGTCTGAGAGGAGTCTGTGCGACTTCTCCGGCCCCTCCTGTCCGGACCGCAGAACCTCACCCGGGAGCCTGAATAAATTCCCTTGCATTGGCTTATTTTGGTGCTGGCCTCAGTTTCTTCGTTTTATCCTCGGAAACAAACCTCACACTGTGATTCCCTGTTTATTTTCCTCGGATGGGAAGAGATGAAAACTACCTGCCACCATGAGTCAGAAGTTAGAGCCAGGACAGCAGGCCAGATGGCAGAAAAACAGGCAGAGGGAGGCAAGTGTGAGGTATGCAAAGTTATATTCCCTTTTTCTATTTCCTCTTTTTATAAATTTCAACATTTTAACACTTAAACTTTCCCCAGGATTCTTATATCTGGGGAGAAGACTAACTCTTTACTTGCCATTATAGTTTACTTGTAGATGTGGTAAATGACAGCTGAAGGTGGACCAGATGCTTGATGACTTAATTTACTCTCTCTTTGGGAAAACTAGTGAAAGAGATCCCAGCTACTCATTCTCCTGCAGGCAGGGGTATGCAGTGATCTCTTCTGAAAATGAAAAGATGAACATGCTTATTGTTTGCTTGGAGACTCTGGGGAGCATAGAGACACTTTCTCAGCCTCCATTTTATTTGAGAACATAAGGAATTAATTTTACACCTTGCTGAGGGGTAAAAAGGCACATTGTATATTCCAAGTATCAAGATGCTTCTTTTAGAATCAGAATATATAGTTGACATGGAGAAAATACTTTCAAGATGTTGTGGAAAAAAATAACTCTCAAGACTCCAGCTCTTTACAACCTGATATTATTCAGCACCTGCATGGTTTCATATCTCTGTGGGGTAAGAGTGTTTATTGTTTCTCAAAGACTATAACCCAGACACCCCTTCCAATCCATAATCAAACATGAGTTCTCCTGAAAGATACAGATATAACGCAGGGGAGAAGACATACGAACTCTTCCCAAGAGTTTCAAACACTTCCAGATATGAGAGCATTCAAGAATAATTTCCTCCTTGGGGATTTCCAGGCTCTTCAATCAGAAGGACAGGCACATGGCTTTGCATTTCCCATTACATTGGATTTCCACAACATCTTGATTCCAGTGTGAGTCAGGCACACAGTCCGGCCTTCTCCGCCTGTGTCCAGAGGCATTCAGACAAACCATAGGGAAGGACCGCATAGAAGAATGGATGGGACATCTGCAGTCACAGTGGATTCCTAACCCTGCCTAACTCTTACCTAGTTGTGTGCTCTCTCTGAGTCTCAGTTTCCTCCTTTGTAAAATGGGGTTGGCAATATCTATTCCAAATGGCTGTCATGGTTATTAAATGAGAATAATGGTGACAAATTCCTTGCACAACAGAGACATTTAATAAATACATGGGTAGTTAGATCTATAAGGGCGGCACTCTTGCTGATCCTCAGCACTTTCCTCAGTGCCCAGTATAGAGTAGATATACTTATCAAAAACATATGTGGGATAAATGATTCATACTCATTCTTTCCAATTTCCCATCACACTCACTCTATGCACTAGGTAAGTGCCCCTTTTCCTGTCAAAGAAGGACTGTGTTGCCCTATCGGGAGAAGCTATCGTGGAGCCTCAGTTTCTAGATCCAGGTATTCTTATTCTGTTCATGGAAATATAAATGGACACAATCACTTTGTAGAACAATTTGGAAAACAAGTCTAGCAAAGTTGAACATGCATGTACACCTTGAGCCCAGCATTTCCATTTCTAGGGAAATATACAAAGAACATACAAAGTGTATACAAAGTATACAAAGTATATACAATGTATACAAAGGATATACCTTTGTATATACAGCTACAGCCACAAGAATATTCATGTTATTAATAACAAACACTGAAAAACAACTATATGTCAAGTAATTGGAGAATATACATATTCTGAATATTCTCCATATGATATTTTACAAAAGAAAATTAATAAAAAAGAACTTTAGACACCAGCATGGATTCTTTTAATGTGAATAATTTTGAGCAAAACATTCATTTATAAAAGAATATACATATGGTTGTATACATACAGTTTAAAACACGCATAACAGTGATATATATTGATTGGGGACATAAACATATAATTGAAGGCTGAAAAATGCAAGGAAGAATGAGCACATATTCAGAATCATGGTTACTTCTGAGGTGAGGAAGGGGGTTAGTCAGGCAAGGCGATGCAGGGACGTCTAACAGAGGGAAGCCTTGGACCATGTGTTGTGTTAGAAAGGTTGGGGGGGTGGGACACAAAGGTGTCTGATGTGGATTTTATTTAATATATATTAAAAATAAAAAATATACATATGAAAAGCATCTTCTCGTCCTTTCTCCTCTGCTAAGAGTTAAGAGGAATCCTACAGAACTTACCCACCTCTCCATTCTAAAGATGAATAACCTAAAGCCCAAAGGAGTGAATAATTCACTTAAAGCTACACAGTCAGATAGCGAAAGAACTGAGATTAGTATCCAGATGTTCCAGGTCCTGGGCCAGAGGTTTTCACACTGCTCTTTTTAACTGCGTTTGGTCTGGTTCCCTTTTCCTCCTTACAGGAAGGAAACTGAACATAGGTGTAAACAGAGGCCTCTGAAGAGTTCAGGCATCGCAGGTGAACCGCACAGGAGGCACGGAGAACGGATTCTGTGAAGCCAGAGGGACAGAATGTTTTCAAGTCATTGTTTAAGCAGTTTCTCCAAAGCCTCCACTTTTCTTGCCTTAGAAACATTGTGGGATATTCCTAGAAAAGATCATGTGGACTTCTCAAATTTTTATTCCTGATCTCTAGAAAACTAGGACCCAAAATGCCAAATCTGGGTTTCACCATCAAAACATTGAGACTCCTGGGGACTTTTAAAAGTTTATGTCCTCAAAACTCTCAAAGTAGGAGCATTCACAGTTAAAGGTTTCAGTTGCAGGAGTTCATGAAAATAGCAGCATGATGGCAAAAGTTTATGAATAAACAAATGAAGTCCCCACGTGTAACTCTCATGTACAAAACATAAGAAAAAAATGGCACTTAAAGGTAATATCAATATCACTTTACATATCTTACCTAATATATATTCGACAGTGAATTTTTACCGTATACTTTTAAGTTCTCCCTCCCACTAAGTTTCAAGCAGATCTGATAGATTCAGTTTGCTTTGTTACTGGTGACAAGTTTGCAGGGCTATTTGTGTCTAGTGTCTATTCCTCCTTTCATGTGCTACAAGGTCTTTCTGGTTTTTTAACCCAGTATTTTGAATGCACACTTTTCTGTCCCACGTTTACCCTAGAGACAGAGTTACTTGACTGCTTGTTGGGAGATTCTCTATTGAACTAATCCTCCCTCTCTCTAGGAGACATCCTGAAGCTGCTTCCTGAATCCATGAGGGATATAGCTGTTCTCTGTCATGACAACATCGTTCCACAGCTCAGGGCACCTTCCTGACTTGGCTCCATACTCCTAATCCTCCCTTAACTGCAGAGAGAGTTCAGCCCAAGGCCCATTATTATTCTCATGTGAATAATTTTGAACAAAAAAAAACTCATTTATAAAAGAATATGCATATGGTTGCACACATATAGTTTAAAACGTGCATAATAGTAATAGATATTGATTGGGAGCACAAACATATATAATTGAAGTCTGAAAAATGCAAGGAAGAATGAGCACTATATTCAGAATCACGGTTACCTCTGAGATGAGGAAGGGGGTTAGTCAGGCAAGACAATGCAGGGACGTCTAACAGAATCCATAGGTATGCAGCTGTTGCTATATACCTGACTGCATTTTCCCTTATTTCTCCTAATACTCTTTCTAAACATTTCTACATCATTTGGACATGGACTTTCTGAAAGCCTTTATGCCACTTTGCTATTTCCTCCTTTAGCAAGTATTCCCAAGTGGATCAACGCCCACTTGGAGTTTCCTCAGAAAACTTCTCTAGAAAAGATTCATTTCTCTTAGAATTTTGCTCAAGAAAATTTTACAGGTGGGGCTATTTCTCAGTCCACAGCATGTCTACCAAGCCACAAAAATATGGCCACATCTTCAAGGGCCACCATATGCCTGTGGATGGAACAATAGATGAGGGAGCCCTGGGACATTGTTTCACAACCTCAAGTGGAATTCATGCCTTTCCCCCACCTTATTCTTTTTAAGCTGGGGGCCATGCTAGTTGCACCATGTTTCTTTGCTATGATAAGCTGATGTATCTTGCTTCCTTTCACCATTTGTATGGATCCTTGAGGAGAAGAGCATGTCATGCTGTAAAAGAGGTTGAGGCAGAATTTATGAACCTGAGTGAAGCCCACCAGGTTGCACAGGAAGGTGGGCAGGATGGGAGGGCAGGACCTCTGGTGCCATGGGCAGGGCTTATGGTTGAGAGACATCAATACCTTTCTGAGAAGGGAAAGCAAGATAAGGGAAAGGCATTCAGACCTGCTCTCTTTGCATTTCCACATGCACAAATCCGCCCCCAGTAGTGGAGCAAGCCCAGGCTTACCTGGAGCAAGGCCTAGATGCTGGCCATTGAATGAAACTTCATGTCCACCAGAGGCCTCAACCATTGTTTTGATGTTATCCCTGGATGAGGTTATACAGAGCCCCAAAGATGAAAGGAGATCATCATACAATTCTGATCTTAAGTCTTGTTTTCAGACTTCTTTATTCTTTCTGAGATAAATTGATACTTTTGATAAATTATTAAAAGTTTTTCTGAATAACATAATTGCCTGATCATATTATAACTTCTATTTATGAATGAAATATGTAAAATATACATCTGTTTTTATAATCCTGTTTTTTTCCTATTTCTTTATTATTAAACATACCTTAGATATATACAGTTTACATGTTTCAAACATACTTAAATTTTATTGAAATATACCTACATTCTAAACATGGGTCCTGACATATGTGCCCTGGTTTCTTTCTCGCTGCCAGAATGGCCAAACATGCTGAAGAACAGGCGAGAGGCACCTGGGTATTCCGGGTTCTTCCTTTCAGCTTTGAATTTTCCTTCTGAGAGGTTAGAACATAAGATTGCAGAACTCACAAAAATGAGTCAGTGGGAGTGATTCTTTGGTCTTCTGAGCATAATCACATTTACTTCATTTGCTTTTTAACAGCAATAAAGAGGACACAAAATAAATCATAAAAGTTAGCCTGGGCCCTGCTGGCAGAAAACACAGAAACTAAGAAAAATGATCCATCACAAATAAGAAAAACACCAAAGACCAAACAGCAGCACTGGAAAAAAGAAAGGGGAAGGGGAGGAAGGTAGGGAGAGAGGAGAGAAGGAAGGAAGGAAGAAGGGAAGGAAGGGAGGGAGGGAGGCCTTTTACTGCCTTGAATATGAGCAGTCTACTATTTGCTAGAGGCATAAATTTGCCTTGGTTCTAGGTGAGAGCCTTACCAGACACAACCTTAGGAAGAGGATGAGAAGGAGGAAAGTTTTAAATTTACAGTTTAGTGACCCCAAAGAGACTGTGCTAAACTTGGGAGGGCAAGTGCCTCATACACAGGAAGCAACTGGTGTATCAAAAAATTCATGAATTGTCAAGTTTAAGTTCCTTGCTCTCTAAAGGTTTGAAGATTCCGAAGGATTCAGTTGTTCAGTTGCTTACAAGAAATATGCATACCTCAGTAATAATACTTAAAAGTTCACTCCTGGGCTGTATGCTGTGGCCACACCTGTAATCCCAGCACTTTGGGAGGCCTAGGCGGGCCGATCACCTGAGGTCGAGAGTTCAAGACCATCCTGATCAACATGGAGAAACACCGTCTCTACTAAAAATACAAAAATTGTCCGGGTGTGGTGGTGCATGCCTGTAATCTCAGCTACTCGAGAGGCTGAGGCAGGAGTATTGCTTGAACCCGGGAGGCGGAGGTTGTGGTGAGCTGAGATCGCAACATTGCACTCCAGCCTGGACAACAAGAGCAAGACTCCGTCTCAAAAACAAAAAATAAAAAATAAAAATAAAAGTTTACTCTTGGCCAGATATGGTGGCTCATGCCTGTAATCTTGCCCCTTTGGGAAGCCAAAAGCAGAGGGATCACATAAGACCTAGAGTTCAAGACCAGCCTGGGCAAGATAGTGAGACTCTTATCTCTACAGAAAATCAAAAAACGAGTTGAGCAGAGTGGTGCATGCCTGTAGTCCTAGCTACTTGGGAGGCTGAGGCAAGAGGATCTCTTGAACCCGGGAGATTGAGGTTGCAGTAAGGAACTATAATTGTACCGCTGCACTCCAGTCTGGGCAACAGAGCAAGACCCTGTTCTTCTCTATTATTATTATTATTTAAAAAAAACAATTAAAAATTTACCCTATTTTATGCTTATATTTAGGTCCTTTTTTATCTTTTGCCTTGTAAAAATGGGATTCTACCCATACACCTTGCTCTCCATGTTGCCCTGAGAAATCTGCCCAGTAACCAGTTCCTGTCACTTTCATCACTTGCCATATATTGGTATGAAGGAAATCAGACATCACTAATAGTGGGGAGGTGTCCAGGGCACCTCTAAAATGAATGACAAGGGCCTTCCAGAAGGAGAATGCTCCTGTCGAAATTCTAGTTATTGTTGCAATTAACCCAGTGAATGAGGATTTATTTACTGAATGCAGCACAAGGCAATTACATGATGAATTGTCAGAAAAGACGTCAAAACTTCTTTAACTTCAGTTATTTGCACTGAACATGGAATTAATATGTCTTATTTGAAGGTGAGGAGACATCTCAGAGGGTCACTGCAAAGTATTAAGGATCTGAATTATGGAATATTTTAAAGGAATGAAATCTTGTGACATTTAAGTTCTGAAATTTACCAGAAATAAAATATCTACAAGGAGAAGATCTGCTGGTCCTGACAATAGAGAAAATGTGATTGAATAAATGAGTTGAGTGAATGACTGAGATTCACTGGATTCTCAGAATGAAGAAAACAGTCAGCTAGTGACATGAAAGATTATTTGGGATTTTAAGGGCATGGTGTATTATATGCTATTAAACTGTATAGCAAAAAAAAAAAAAAAAAAAAAATCCCGTTTTTAATTCCCTTCATATATTTTGATTCCCTAAGGAGGAAGGCTCAATACACAGCTATAATTTGATTCACACTTTGCTAACCTTTGCCAATTCCCTTAAAAATATATAAAGAAAGAGAAGATAATTCTTCAGCCTAGAGCCATCAGTAGACAACATCTAGCCAGAAATTAATAACTTGTACTGTTCCCTTTCAATTAATGTTTACTGGTAGCTTTTATTTATGAACTGACTCTTATTTTTCAGTTATTTGGTGATATAAAGTTTCCTCTGAAATATATTTATTTATGGAAAAATGACAGCATAGATATAAAGCAAAATATTCCTGAAGCAGTACATGAGATTCAAGATATGATGAAACTCCAAGCACATTATATAATTGAAAGATGTTTTGGAAGCACTGTGTTAACACATAAATTGTTCATATACCACAGTTCCTTAAATATTTGTTCCTTAAAGTAGGTCAAACATGTCCCTTGTTTACATTATTACTTGCTTAGCATGTTAGTTCTTCATAGATGCTGTAAAAAAAATCATTTTTCCCAATACAGGGACATTTTTGCACTTTCCCAATTATTTGAGCCAAATTTAATGAGATTTCATAGTAAAAGAAACCTAATGTGGAATATTAGCTTCACAAAATGTAATGGTCCCTCAGGAGATCAGGAAATTGTTTTATGACTGACAAATTTAGGCTAGGGTACTTGTTTGGAAAGCTCATGGGATCTTCTAATATCCAGTGTAATTGATGGAGAATAGAGACCATTATGTTTACATTCCAATCCTTTCTTTAATCAATTTTTCTTTTTCTATGGCTGTTTCTGCCTTTGCAAAATAGGAACAGAAGGAGGGAAAAAAAGGCAGCTTAATGTGGCGATGGTGTGGGGAAGGGGTTGGAAAGTAGGTGAATGGGCTGAAATAAAAGTAAATTAAAAAAATAAAAACAGAATCTTGACAGAGCAAGAATTTTATAGATGGTTCATTCCAGGAGATAGCAAAAAAACCCATCCTTTGGAAATTGGCAGATGTGACTCCAACTGCTGGCTTTGCAACCTACCAGCCACAAGCCTCAATTTCCCCATTAGTGTGTAGTATAATGGGGTGATTAAACCTTGCTCAATGGAAAAAAGCACAAGTGGAAAAGAGAGGGTAGGGGAGTAAGTCAGGAAATGGCTTTGGGGAATTGATTGAAAAAGTATTCTTCCTAAAAGAATCTGGAAGTCGTAGTTTTCAATCAGAACAATTAGGATCTGTAGAATCTTCTACAGATTTATCTTCTTATGAAGACAGATCAAAGTACATCTGTTGTCAGACAGAAATATTTTCAGAGTGCAGCTATGGAGCAACGTAATTGTTTTTTGATTAAAAAGCACATATTTACAGGGCTCCACAATTATTTGATCAAGATCTGAAAGCATAACCATTGTGATCTTTACCTCTGAAGATGCAGAGGCAGGTTTCTCTTACAGTCTGGAGAATTTGGGCCTCTTTCTAAGCATTCATGAATTTTAGAACCACAGAATCCAGTCTTCACTCTATATCATCTATGTTAGGGTGAGAAGATGTTGGCCATGAGTCATGTTTTCAACATAAAACTTGTTCTCCTGCAACAAGTGATTGGCTCTAATCCCCCTTAATTTCTTATGGCTCATGGGCTTAGTTAATTTGTATGTCTGTCATAAGGGACTGGCATTATGCTAACAATCTGGTCCCAGCATGTTAAGAAATGCATTATGAACAATTTCATCTTTACTTAGCTGGGACATTCTGTTTAGTCTGAGAACCAGGTGAGTGGACTACTTCAGGTCAGGAGTTCGAGACCAGCCTGGCCAACATGGTGAAACCCCGTCTCTACTAAAAATACAGAAATTAGCCTGGCGTGGTTGCACGCCCCTGTAGCCCCAGCTGCTCGGGAGGCTGACAGGAGAACTGCTTAAGCTCAGGAGACAGAGGTTGCAGTGAGCCAAGATCACACACCACTGCACTCCAGTCTGGGTGACAGAATGAGACTCCGTATCAAAAAACAACAACAGCAAAAACAAAAATGACTAAGTAAAAAGGAGGAGAGCAGAGCAGTGACAGGTCTTGGTGAAGTGCAAGGAGATTTTATTGGTGTCCATACAGTCATGGCAGGTAGTGGGTTTGATGAGTGCAGTGGAGGAGGATGCATATGGAGCCCAATCTCTGCACATTCATTGTCAAGAGGGCAGGGAATTTAACTTTAAGCCAGTATGTCTAATACAATAGCTAAAAAAAAAAAAAAAAAAAAAAAGCCAGACAGGCATCTCTGTCCAAAGTAGGAACTGGCTAAATTGAACTTTTCTCAACTTAGGTAGCCATGGTCTACCTTTCTCTATTTTGTTAAAATACCAGAATCAGCTCATCACAGTGTTCTAAAGAAGCTGTATTTGGGGCCAAGCATTTCTGCCTCAGACATCATTACGTCTTACCATTATGGCTTGCCATTGTCTTAGCTCACTTTCCTGGCACACTAACTTCAGAGAGTGTTCCAACAGGATAGTCACCACTGTAGTAAGAATAAGACATTGGAAAGCATGTCACAACTCCAATTCTGGAGGCAGGGCTTGGACACTGGACCAGATTGAGGACCAGCTAAAACAGAGAAGAGGTAAACTCTCCACAAGACATGCCCACTAGTGTGTCATGTCAGTTTACCTCTGTCATGGCAACACCTAGAAGTTGCCGCCCCTTTCCAAGGCAATGACCTGACAATATGAAAGTTACCGTCCTCTTTCTAGAAATGTCTGTATAATCTGCCCCCTGATGTACATAAATATGACTGCATAACTGCCCGTGAGCTGCTACTCTGGGTGCACTGCCTCTAGGTAGCCCTACTGTGCAAGGAGCAGGACCTCTGCTGCTGCTGTACACTGCCACTTCAGTGAAAGTTGCCAACACCACCAGCTCGCCCTTGAATTCCTTCCTGGGAAAAGCCACGAACTCTCCCGGGCTAACCCTCAGGTTTGGGGCTCACCTGTCCTGCATCAACTAAAAAGATTTATGTGACTTAAAGCAGGCTCATTAGTAGAAGATTCAGTCCCAGCGTTGCTGGGTGATGTTCCAAGGGGCCCAGGAGGGTATGCCTCGAGGATGGAATAGATAGTGCTACCGATAAAGCCAGTCCTCCAAAAGATGGGGTTTGGTGTCGTGAAGCCAATATGTGAAACCGAAAGTGAGTGGCAAGCAATGCAGGCTTTATTTGCTGGCCATGGAATTGAGAAGCAGGAGCATGGCTCACAAATCAAATTCTCAGTTCGTGAGCGCTAAGGAAGCCACAGATACAGGGCATTTTAAATGTAGGTGTTGGGTATTAAAAGCAAGAATAGGAATATCTATGTCTTTTCTGGGAATGGGCAGACAATTTCTCAGGACCAGAGTGCTGCCTTCCTTTTTGTCCTTTTGTGATTTCTTCTGGTCATTGTCATGGTGATTGCCAACAGTGATGGGCTGGAGGGAAGGTCATTTAGCATGGAAATTAGATTATAATGAAGTTAGAAGTTCTTCGGAGGTCAAGCGAGCTGCCATCTTGGATCCCTCCACTTTCAGCAGATTTGGTCGTCAGAGGAAACTTCTAACTGCAAGCATCCTGTTTCTTAAAGAAAAGCAGAATTAAGGTGGAGTAAAATTTCAGCTAGGTCACATAGGCACTACATATAACAGTAGGTTTAGGGTCTACCGAGATGTTGAGGGACAAATCCCCACTTCTGACTCAGTCAGAGCAACCTCACTTTTAGTTGATATTCATATTGAGACTCGGAGTCAGATTTTTTTTTAAATTAGCTGCGCTTCTGAGGCTAAAATAACCACAAAAAAAAACAGTAACAGGACCCAATCTCCCCATTTTCTAGGTGCTGAATTGAGGCCCATTGAGACATTCAACAAGTGTGATGAGGTAACTGCTGCGTCAGGTGTGCTGTACGATGGTGATCAGGACGGATACCTTCCCACTCTCTTGGATGTTCCATCCCACCGAGAGAAGTGGAAGACGTCCAGGTAGCAAACACATCATTAATAAATTATACAACAGTTTCCGCTCCAGGTCAGCCTGGAGTGCTCTTGAGCGCCCAGTCAGGGGATAAAGAAGTCTCATTCCTACTTAGTCCTCCACAGGGTTCCAGAGATCCCCTGGGGTTTAGAAATGCCCTGAAGCTCTTCTCACACGGGGGATGGAGGGTAGCCTGGGTGCAGGTAGCCTGGCATGCCACCTGCATGAAGGCGGCCTACTGGGCTTGCCACTCTCCCTGCGGCCCTTTTCCCAGTCCACTTGGCAGACACATCCTGGCAACAGGTACTCTTACAGTCAACTAATTGGGATTAGACCGGTGGCTCTCGGAAGCCTCTCCTTATCAGCAACTCGACCCTGCCTCCAGGTGTTCCAGATTCTTACCCTTGGGCTATTAATGTTTTACTTCGACATTAATGGAATGTTCCAATGGAACCTCTCCCATCAGAGCAAATGTGATCCCCTATTAGACCTTCTCCCAAATCATTTCCAACAAAGTTTTTTTCCTGTCTCACGAGTAGGATGCCCTTGGTCACTACAATTGCCTGGCCTGCATGAGGTAGCAAGAGTGGAGGGAGGGAGGAACAATTCCACTGTGATCCATGAAGGGTCATTTTTGCATCCCAAATGGATAAAATGACTGTTTTTATAGCAAACACAGAAAAGAAAAAAAGAAGAAAAACAATATATTTCCAAATATCAATGATACACTGAATATTCAAACACTAAGATCCTGCTACTGTGCCAATTGTGGTAAATGGTTTGAGAGACAAATGTGGAGTGAAATAAGAATTTGTAATAAGGGGTTCTGACCCAGCCTAGAGGATCAGGAAAGTCATCCCTAAGGGGGCAAGGAGAAAAGAGTGTTCTCAGCAGAGGGAACAGCAGGTGAAAAGGCCCTGGGGGCCAGGTGCAGTGGCTCATACCTGTAATCCCAGCACTTGGGAAACCGAGGCAGGCGGATCACCTGAGGTCGGGAGTTTCAGACTAGCCTGACCAACATGGTGAAACCCAGTCTCTGTTAAAAACACGAAAAACTAGCGAAGCATGGTGGCGAATGCCTGTAATCCCAGCTACTCAGGAGGCTGAGGCAAGAGAATTGCTTGAACCCAGGAGGTGAAGGTTGCGGTGATTCGAGATGGTGCCATTGCACTCCAGCCTGAGTAACAAGAGCAAAACTTGGTCTCAAAATAAAAAAATAGGCCCTGAGGTAGCAAAGGGCCTGACGTAGTCAAGGAACTTAAGGCATCTTGCTGGAGCTGGAGAGCAGAATGGGGGAAGAATATGGAAAGATACATGGGCATGAGTCACCTGAGGCCTTACAGGCCATGTCACAGAGGGCTTCACTATGAGGGATCAGGGAGTAGGTGAAAGATTATTAATTTATGTTTACCAAGATTGGAGGACGGCAAAAAGTAGGTCAGTTAAAAAACTATGGTAGTCTTTCAGGAGAGAAATAATGTTGTCTTACACTCTCTGGTGGCAGTGGGCGTGGGGAGGCATGGATGAATTCAAGAGATATTTAGGTTGTAGAATTCCTGGGGCTTGACCAGGCTGAGTCAGAAGAAAACAGTATTTTAAGGTTGATTCTGATGTTTATCATGAGAAAATAGGTGGCACTGAGTGAAGTGGAAGACAATAAAGAAAGCATCATGAGTTCAGCTTTGGACAGCTGAACGTGTGATTGTCCAGGGCTGCTGTATCACTGTCCTTCCCAGCAGAAGTGTGTGGCACAAATCCCAGTGCTATGATCAGGGCTGCCCTAGAAGGCAGAGCTCCGGACTCTGATCTCCACCTTTAGATTCTCCAAATTCCATGGCCGTAACTGACCACTTTTGAAAGGTGATTTTCTTCAGAATTCCTTTGAGGAAGGTGGTGCTTTTGGTCTGTGACTTTGATGTCAGGTGTTAATAGTACTCAGCTGCTAATAGAGACGTAAAAAACAAAATCAAAGGGAAAGATTTCCTTCCCCTTGGGATATTCCTAAGTTCTTATTTCAGGAAAGAAACGGGGGCTGAGTGTTAATGTTTCTCAGTGCTCAATAAGGCTTTAAAATTCCATTGACTATTTAGCAACCAGAAGAGACTTTCTCATGACAGAAGGTGACGATGAACAAGAGCCTTCAGAACATAAGAGAGACCAGTGCCTCTTTCAGTTTTTGAGTCATTCCTGATATGTTAAAAATAAGTGCCAAAACAGAGATACAAAACTTGTGCCATATTTTAAATGTTTACAGTGAAGAACTTAATGCTGTTAACAAACACAATGCCATATGATTGAGCTGTTCACAAAGGTATTAAGAGATTTACCAATATTTTTAGGTCATAGTTCAATATAGGTGGTGTGGTCTGGTAACAGGTAGACAATCATAATTTTTAAAAATTATTAACACCAACTTCACACAATATATAGGAAACATGTGCCAAAGTTTTATTTGATTAATGCAGGAGAAAAGACACACATTTAAAAGAAGACTATGAAGAATTGAGATTCTTACGGTGAATGGGCAATTCAAGAATGCTAAAGTACGATTATAAACATTATTTCTCTCCTGAAAGACGATTACTAAATTAGATACTAAAGGTAAATATGCCACAGAGCAATGAAACATAACCCGTGGCTTATCTTATCTTAGAGCCAGAAAAAGAATTTATCACACCTTTTTGGTTTCACAGAATTGTAAATGTCTGGACCCCAGTCAATTGTGCAAACTCAGTTACCTTTCCCTAGGGAGTCTGATGACCCTTCGTCAGACCTGCTGAGCAATGCATGTTATTAAAGAACATACAGTCATCCTTTGCCTTGTTTCTAAACTGTGTATAATTTTTCTTAGCAAGATACAAGTTTAACATTGTATGATAGACATCTGTTGCTTTTAGTTCTATCTTTGTGACTGGTTACGTAAATATCTATTCCCAGGAGACCAGGGCAAATCGTCCTTCTACATCTTGACCTTCAACTCCAGGAGCACCAGTCAGTTGTATCAAGCTGCAAGCCAAAAATAAAATTCTAAGGCCCCCAATTGACTAAACGGATGCCTCTTCTTGACCAAGGGCATTTCAGAGTAAACCTGTAAAGCTAGT
The DNA here is from genome assembly GCA_963574635.1 of Cheracebus regulus. Taxonomy (NCBI): domain Eukaryota; kingdom Metazoa; phylum Chordata; class Mammalia; order Primates; family Pitheciidae; genus Cheracebus; species Cheracebus regulus. Next base: position 14,154 of record CAUYQU010040523.1, read on the forward strand.
TGTGCTGCTGGAAAGGGGAGTCAGACCTGACTGATTATACCCTCCTCCCTTTGGAATTCAGGCACAACTTACCAACATTAACATTAAAATACAGATCTTCAGATTGACAAAACTGACTCTTTGTAGCAAATAAGATACCAGATTCCAACCTGAGGCTGGTATAGCATCACATGACAGATAGCAGGCTCTGAAAAAAACTGAAAAAAACTTTCAAAAAACATATTTTGAAATGTCCCTGCAAAGCTATCTCATGGAGAAAATCTACATTCTGTACAGAAGGCTCCTCCCTTTCCAGGTCTTTTCCTGATCCCAAAGAGTTCTATCTCTTAAAGATTAAGATTAGATTAAAGATTAAGGTTAGAGAAAGATTGAGATTAGACTCTAAAGTCTAGCACATTTCAGAATCTGATAAGAGACATTTACCATCTATTCTCTCTGAAGCCTGCTACCTGGAGGCTTCACCTACATAACAAGAACCTTGGCTTCCATAGTCTCCCCTTATCTTAACTACAAACATTTCTTTCCACTGACTTCAATACTTCAGGCAAAAGAGTTTCAATCAATTATCAATCATGAAATCTTTAAATCCACCCATGAACTGGAAGCCCTCTCTTAACGGTTTTTTTTTTATTTTTTTCACTTCTTTTCTAAGCAGAATAAATGTACACCTTACATGTATTGGCTTATGTCTCTGCCTGTAACTTCTGTCTCCCTAAAATGTGTAAAATCAAGCTGTAACCGAACCGCCTGGGGTATATGTTCTCAGGACTTATCAAGACTGTGCCTCAGGCCTTGATCATTCACATTCGGCTTAGAATAAGCCTCTAAATATTTTACAGTTTGACTTTTTTTTGTTGACAAAGCTCCAAATGTTAAAATATTCTTGATTGATTGTTGTTTCATAGTGAACTGAAGATTAATGTATGTAAGGCAGTTTTCTCATGTTGAAAAGCACTACTGTATTTTCATCCATCAGGAAAAGCTGTTGAAGAGGTGAGAAGAGGCAATGTAATGTGAAACATCGCTTTTTTAAGGCAGTAGTTAGTACCTGAGGAGTGAAGAGAAGCAGGGATGGATTGATTGAAAATTTTACATAATAGAAGAAAGTGTCTCATAATAAGTTATGTTCAGAAACGAAAACTCTGTGAGCATGACCAAAATATACTCATGTAATTCAAAAAAATCTTCCACAGTGAATACCATTCGGGGCTTATTTAGGAGTATGCATTTATATTTGCAATCTACGTGTAATAGTCATTATTTTGAAAGTTTTATTAAATCTGTAGAACCTATGCTGTAATAGTTTTAGTATTCATCAATAATTTTCAAAACTAATTCTAAATTCACTTTGAAAATAGATAATAGAAAAACTGCATGGAAAGTTACAAATAAGAAGTTGAAAAGATATAAATACCCCAAATCAATTAGTACTCTTTTCTCTAACTCAGCATCTATCTAAAAATATCCTGGCAATCCAGAAATTGACATATCCCCACAGTCCTGTGCAAACACTATTTTGAGATCTAGTTTAGCAAAAACAAATGTGTCAAGAAGAACTAAGATCTGTCACCTGCATTTTCTGCTGAGGGTTGCTGAAGGCAACTTTAGCTGCCTTGTCAATAGTGCATGCATGCCTCGCCTGGAAGGAATGGGACATTTTGGTGGTATTTGTAATGGTACCAGGTTCTATATTTCAATTCAATTCCTATTTGGTTAGACTTCAAAGTAATCCTGGGATTTTAATTAAGCACTTGTTGAATAGTAACTTGTTGAATAATATGTGTGTCTCTGTGTTTTCTCTTCCACTTTTTCTCAAGATGGGGACCCTGCTTCATTCATCCTTGATATGGTTTGGCTGTGTCCCCACCCAAATCTCATCTTGAATTCCCATGTGTTGTAGGAGGGACCTGGTGGGAGGTAATTGAATCATGGGGACAGGTTTTTCCCATGCTATTCTTGTGATAGTAAGTCTCATGAGATCTGATGGTTATTTTAAGGGGCAGTTTTCCTCCACAAGCCCCCTTCTTCTCTTGTCTGCTGAGATGTGGGACATCCCTTTCACCTTCTGCCATGATTGTGAGGTCTCCCCAGCTACGTGGAACAGTAAGTCCAATAAACTTCTTTCTTTTGTAAATTGCCCAGTTTCGGCTATGTCTGTATCAGCAGTATAAAAACAGACTGATACAGTAAATTGGTACCAGTAGAGTGGGGCGCTACTGAAAAGATACACAAAATTGTGGAAGCAACTTTGGAACTGGGTAATAGACAAAGGTTGGAGCAGTTTGGAGGGCCCAGAAGAAGACAGGAAAATGTGGGAAAGTTTGGAACTTCCTAGAGACTTTTTGAATGGCAGTAACCAAAAGCCTGATAGTGATATGGACAATAAGATCCAGATTGAAGTGGTCTCAGATGGAGATGAGGAACTTGTTGGGAACTGGAGCAAAGATGACTCTTGTCGCCTTTGGAGCAAAGAGACTGGTGGCATTTTGCCCCTGCCTTAGAGATTTGTAGAACTTTGAACTTGAGAGATAGGATTTAACATATCTGGTGAAGAAATTTCTAAGCAGCAAAACATTCAAGAAGTGACTTGGGTTAAAAGGCATTCAGTTTTATAAGCGAAGCAGAGCATAAAAGTTTGGAAAATTTGCAGCCTGATAATGTGATAGAAAAGAAAAACCCATTTTCTGAGGAGAAATTCAAGCCAGCTGCAGAAACTTGCTTAAGTAATGAGGAGCCAAATGTTAATTCCTAAGACAATGGGGAAAATGTCTCCAGGGCACTCAGGGATGCTCATGGCAGCCCTCTCATCATAGGCATGTTGCCTAGGAGAAAATGGTTTCCTGTGTTGTGTGCACTCTGGGGACTTAGTGGCCTGTGTCCCAGCCACTCCAGCTGTGACTAAAAGGGGTCAAGGTAAAGCTCAGACCATTGCTTCAGAGGGTGGAAGCCCCAAGTTTTGGCAGCTTCCATGTGGTGTTGAGCCTATGGGTGCACAGAAGTCAAGAGTTGTGGTTTGGGGACCTCTGCCTAGATTTCAGAACATGTGTGGAAAAGCCCGGATGCCCAGGCAAAAGTTTGCCCCAGGAGTGGGGCCCTTATGGGGAACCTCTGCTAGATCAATGCAGAAGGGAAATGTGGGGTTGGAGCCTCCACACAGAGTCCCTACTGGGGCACCACCTAGTGGAGCTGTGAGAAGAGGGCCATTGTCCTCCAGACCTAAGAATGGTTGATCCACTGACAGCTTGCACCGTGCTCCTGGAAAAGCTGCAGACACTCAATGCCAACTTGTGAAAGCAGCCAGGAGGGGGGCTGTACCCTGTAAAGCCACAGGGTAAGAGTTGCCCAAGACCATGAGTACCCACCTCTTGCATCGGCATGACCTGGATGCGAGACATGGAGTCAAAGGAGATCATTCTGGAGCTTTAAGATTTGACTGCCCTATTGGGTTTTAGACTTCCATGGGGCCTGTAGCCCGTCTGTTTTGGCCAATGTCTCCCATCTGGAATGACTGTATTTATCCAATACCTGCACCCCCATTGTATCTAGGAAGTAACTAACTTGCTTTTGATTTTACAGGCTCATAGGAGGAAGGGGCTGCCTTGTCTTGGATGAGGCTTTGGACTGTGGAGTTTTGAGTTAATGCTGAAATAGGTTAAGACATTAGGGGACTGTTGGGAAGGCACCATTGGTTTTGAAATGTGAGGACATGAGATTTGGGAGGGGCCAGGTGCTGAATGATATGGTTTGGCTGTGTCCCCACCCAAATTTCATCTTGAATTCCCACGTGTTATGGGAGAGACCTGGTGGGAGATAATTGAATCACAGGGGTAAGCCTTTCCCATGCTGTTCTTGTGATAGTAAGTAAGTCTCATGAGATCTGATGGTTATGATAATGGGGAGTTTTCTTGCACAAGCTCTCTTCTTCTCTTGTCTGCTATGATGTGAGACATGCCTTTCACCTTCCATCATGATTGTGAGGTCTCCCCAGCCACGTGGAACTGTAAGTCCAATAAACCTCTAAACCTCCTTCTTTTGTAAATTGCTCCCTGGTCTCGGGTATGTCTTTATCAGCAGCGTGAAAATGGACTAATATAATTCTTATATCTCTAGCACACATGCAACTGAATGTCACCGTGTTAATCCATTTGCATTGCTATAATGGAATACCTGAGATTGGGTAGTTTATACAGAAAATAGGCTTATTTGGCTTATATATCTGCAGGTTATACAAGCTTGGCACAACATCTGTTTGGTTTCTGTTGAGACCTCAAGAAGCTGAAAATCAAGGCAGGATGCACAGAGGAGCCAGTGCATCACATGGTGAGAGAGGGAGCAAGAGAAATAGCGAGGAGAGGTCAGGCTCTTTTAAGCAACCGGATCTCGTGTGAACTCACAGAGTGAGAACTCATTCATTACTGTGAGAACAGCCACAAACCACTCATGAGGCATCCACTCTCATGACCCGAAAACCTCCCACTAGGCCCATCTCCAACATCAGAGGTCACATTTCAACAAGGGATTTGGAGGGGACAAACCAGCCAAACCATATCAGTGATAGACATGGAAGACACACAAGGTGCTTGTTGTTTGACCAGAATTAAATTGTTCCGCTTCTCATGGAAGAATGCCACAATCACAGGCTTCCCTTCCAGGGCCCAGGATGCCATAATACCAGGACATTTCCCAGGAATTGAGCCATTACCTCTTCCTCCTATATTGAACTTTTGGGGAGGGGGATAGGAGGGAAATACATGCAATTTTACACAAAATGTGCATTGTTGCCTGTCGTAGGCGGAATAACAGCCCCTAGAAATGTCCAGGCTCTAACTCCTGGAACACGTGAATGTTTCCTTCTTAGGGAAAACTGTATTTGCAGATGTGATTCAGTTAAAGATCTTGAAATGAGGAGACTATCCTGGATTATCTGTGTGGGTGCTAAATGCAATCAGACCTGTCCTTAGAAGGGAGAAGCAAGAAAATTTTGATATCGAGAAGGCCACATAAAGAAAAAACAACAAGAGAGGGAAAATGCTGGCCTGGAACATTAGAGTGGTACAACCACAAGCCAAGACATCGCCACCGGAAGCTGGAAAGGCAAGGAAGGGATTCTTCCCTCGAGTCTCCAGAGATAGCCCAGCCTTAACACCTTGATTTGACCCAGTGATATTGATTTTGAACCTGTGGTATCCAGGACTGTGGTAAGGATAAATGTATGTTGTTTTAAGACCCCAGGTTTGTGGTAATGCGTCACAGCAGCAGTAGGAAACGACACACCACCTGGCCTCTCAGATCCCTGTCCCATCTCTGCACCCACTTCCCTGCGATTCTCCAAACTCAGAAATGTGTGATGAGAAGGTCCCTGGATCTGAAGTCAGAAGTCCTGGCCTCATATGCCCACTCTTTATATAACCGCTGTCTTCACTCTGCCAGGTGCCCAGGTTCCCTTAACTGTATTTGGCCTGGGGACAGGTAAATGAGAGCCATAATTTTTGTCTTCAAGGAGCTCACAGCTAAGTGAATTAGACAGAGAAGCAAGTACAGAAGGTCACTGGACAATGTGTGCTGAGAGAGGCAAAGGTAGGGCTCCAGAGGAACTCACGGGTGCTGGCAAGCCTTTCATCCAGGCTGGAGGGAGGGAGTGAGGCTTGGCAGGGAGGACTTTCCAGAGGAGGTGATGAGATTACTCAAGCCCAGTATTAAGGCTTCCACTAACTGCTAACATCATTAAGGCTATCTGCCAGTGCTGCACTGGACTGCTGGCGCTGGGGAGCAGAGCTTATGAGGAATGCGATGTAAGTGTGCCACCTCGAGTTAGGTGCAGCAGCCTTCCCTGGCAGTGCCAAATGCTTTACACAGGTGAGTTCATTGCATTTTTGCAGTCACAAGCAAGCCGATACTTTTACTCTGATTTTCCCCACAAACAAACTGAGGGACAAAATGAATAAGTAACTTGCCAGAGTTCCTACAGTTAGTGAGCGGTGAGACGTGCTGAGAAAATAAAACACAGTCTTCACCCACAGCTCCTGCTTTTAACCATTTCTGAAGTGGATATTATTTTTCTCAGACATGGACTGTCTAACTCAGTGGTACCAAAGCAGAAGATGGTTTATTTCTCTATGATGAAATGTAAAGTAGCTCCAAATCCCGGTTTCTGCTAATGAAAAGAAGAAGAAGGCAGCAGTTTAACCTTGACACTCAGCCACATCTGGGTTCAACTTCATAACTGCTGGTTTCCAGGAGTTGCTTTTGGGTGAAAGCAAAACTCAGAATGCACCCCTCCATCCTGTTTTTCCTTGACGACATCTGAATTTAGAGATACCCTATTTGACACAGTAGCTTCAGCGGTGACTGAAGCTGTCAGTTCCATGGGCTCTCTGTCCTCCTTAGTCCACCTGCTGAGGTGCTGTGGCCCTCGGGCTGCCTCTCAGTAACTGCCACACCTGTCAGGTGTCTTGGGCTGTTTCAAAGTCAAGGAAAGCCTCTCTCTGCAGCAGTGTCGTTCCTCCAGAGTTCAGTTCCAACTACATAGTGAGCTAATGCTGTGATCTCGGGCATGTTGCTTAACCTGAAGTGCCTCCATTTTCTCCCCTGTTAAATAAAGAAGATAATTGGAAACCCTTGGGAGGTTTTTGTAATGTGTTAACTTGGCTAGGTTGAACCACGTGTCCCAAAATTTTCTTCCTCCTCTATCTCTGGTTAAAGTGGGAACCAAGAGAGACTCTTGTAGGTTTGGAGGGTGAAGCAAAGCAGCTTCCACACTGTAGCTCACGTGTGTCCTGGCTCACATGCTAGCTCACTTCAATGGCGTGGGGGTCACAGCTGGGCCTGCAACTGCTCCCCGTTCCCCTGGACCCTCTCCTTTAGCCTCTCTGACTCCTGGGCCACTTGTATGTGTTTAGTTCCATGACAAAGGCCCCTGGCTTCCAGAAGACAGCCACCCCAGTAAGGTTACAGGCAACAGGAATTGATACTGTTTCCAATCCGTCCTATGGACTCCACAAGGCTCTGCCACTTAACAGCTGTGTGGTCTTGGGTCAGTTTCTCTCCGCTTCCTCACCAGCATGGCAACCATCATGTCTACCTCACTGGTAGTGTAAGGATGATGTGAGAAGATGCTTATGAAGTTTTTATCACAGTACTGCCCCTTTAGTAAGGGATCTATCATGTAATCAATTCTAATTATTTTCTCTCTCTTTTTCCTCCTTCTTCCATCCTCCTCTCTTTTTGCTCACCATTAAGAATCAACTGAGGAGAGATGAAGAGATGAATTCCAGAAGGAATCTCAAGTCTTCATCTGTTTCACATGTGACCTTATGTCTTCCGGCCAGGGATCTTTCCCATACGTCCACATAAAATCCCTCTCCTTGCAACCAAATTCCTTTCCATTTCATCCTGCCCCTTGCAGAAAAGGTGAAATTCAGGAAACAGTTCCTGCTATTTATTCAAAGAAAAACTTGACATTGTTGTATAGTCCACATCAGGAAATGATTTTATATCTCTGTTTAAAATTGCATATTTTAAATCCCAGCTGAAAATACTATATCATAGATAAAGAAATCTATGGTGCTAGGGACTGAACAATTTTGTCCTCTTAAAATTTATAAGTTGATATGTGATGGTATTTGGAAGCGTATCCTCTGGGAGATGACAAGATCAAGAGAGTATTCTCATGAATGGGATTAGTGGCCTTAAGAGAAGAGACACAAGAGACATGATCTTGCCACATGAGGATACAGTGAGAAGATGGCTATTTGTAAATTAGGAAGACAGACCTCACCAGATACTAGTATGCCAGCACCCTAATCTAAGACTTCCATCCTGCAGAACTGAGAAGGAAACTTCTGTTGTTTAAGTCACTGAGCCTATGATATTCTCATAGCAGCCTGAACTGACTAAGACAAGACGTAACCACAGTTACAGGGTTTGAAGACTTCTCATTGCATAATTTCACTTCTTCCTTAAGACAGAAATCCTTGAGGGAAATGGCCAACAAAGGAATCCTGGGTTCTTTAACACATGCTCACCCCAAGAGGCTTCAGAGAGCAGGGTGCTTCTTGCTAAGCAGTTTAAGTACTTGTGATACCTTTGCAAGTTCTTCTTAGAGGCCTTGTACACTGAGATCCTAAGAATGAGGTCTCTGTCTTTATTCTTTAGAAACTTTGGTTGGTGTTGAGGGAGATCATTTAATACCAGCCTTCACCCAGGCTGTGAAAAGTCAGCAGTAGGCATTTAAAAACTGAAACCCGAACACGTCCAGTGGTCTCCATGCTTATATTCTTTTCCTATCAGCTTCGTTATCAGTGAAAACAAGGAGAATCGATAAAAACAAGAAAAGATACCTGCAGCAAACTCAAAGCTTTTTTTTTTCTTCTAAGAAATACAATCAGTAGGTATCATTTTGTGCCCTCTGAGCAGAACCTGAGTAGAGGGCCCTGATGGAGGAAGAAAGCCATTAAGAGACTAAGCATAATTAACCATTAGAATTCATTAGTGAAGACTATCAGAGTGCTTTGCTAATTCTGCAGATTTAAAATTAGGCTTAATTTCTAGAAACAGACATGCAGAGAAAGTTTCTACTGGTAAAGTAGTTAGGGACATTTGAAAACCTCTTTTTGGCTGCAAAATGATCTGCAGAAGTACTCGTATGTTCTCTGAGAACCTTGCTCTCTCCACAGCTGTGAGAGACCCCTGGTCTCCAGGACTAATCCTGCTCTTCACAGAAAGAACTTGGAAAGTGAGAGATGTCTAATATTTGTGGGATTTGTTGATTTGCCCATTCATTCATTCACTTAACAAATGTTGATTGAGTACTTACTGTGTGCTAGGACCACTGTGAGGGTCGGGAGTAGACATGGAAACAATGGGCAGAACACTCTGCTCCCAGAAACTCACATTCTAGAGCAGAAGTTAGCAAACATTTTCTGCAAACAGCCAGATAATAAATGCTTTAGGCTCTGTAGGCTACATGGACTCTGTGGCAATTTACTTGATTCTGTTGTGAGAGCACAGAAGCAACCAGAGACAAAATGCAAGTGAGTAGGAGTAGCTGTGTTCCAATATAACTGTATTTACAAAAATAGGTGGAGGGCAAGAGATTGGTGATCAAGTATTAGTGCAATTTCATGCTGTTGAAAAAGGCATACCTGAGACTGGGTAATTTACAAAAACAGAGCAGTTTAATGGACTCACAGTTCCATGTGCCTGGGGAGGCCACACAATCATGGCAGAAGGTGAAAGGCACATCTTACATGGTGGCAGGCAAGACAGAATGAGAATCAAGTGGAAGGGAAAACCCCATATCAAACCATCAGCTCTCATGAGATGCATTCACTACCATGAGATCAGTATGGGGGAAACTGCCCCCATGATTCAATTATCTCCCACTGGGTCTCTCCCACTACAAGTGGGAATTATGGGAGCTACAATTCAAGTGAAATTTGGGAGGGGACACAGCCAAACCGTATCACCTTCCATTTAGGTCTTTCCCATTTTCTTGTTTTAGTAGCCTGCTGCTGCATACCATACTCATTTTATCATCCTCCTTCACCATGTTTTCAGGGTAGCAGTTCTGCCCATTGGTTAGGCCCACTCCCTGCTGTTAGATTTCAGTGACACTCCACCACTAGCAGTTTAGATAACTAAATACCTATTAGCTGAGAACCCCAGATGAATTCACCCATGTGTGATTAGCTTCTGAATTCTCTGTCATTGGCCTCTGTTCACCTTTTGGGACATTGTGTGAGTGAGTCTCTGTAGACTTCCCCCTGCTAGAGGAAGGATTAGACTATCCCCTTTTCATCTGTTGCCTTTTGTCTGCTAGCCTGGACTTTCTCCTAGGACTTCAAAATGTTAAGGGACCACTAAGGCCTGCTCTACCCAGTAAGCAATCCTAATTTCTGAATCTAGTTTAGACCCTATCTGTTTAATCTATTGCACTGCAATGAAACACTAAAAACTCAGCCATATCACAAAGATTATCAATTATTTTAATATATTTGGCTTTAATGTTGCTTGTTAAGATGTTTTGTAATATATAAAGGATGACCAAGGAAAGAAGTGTGTGCATGTGGATGTCCATGTGTGGTTATGGTTGGAATGTGATGAGAGAAAGCAACTGTGGACTTGTTCCAATGCAATGCACAGTTGACCCTTGAACAACGTGGGGGTTAGGGACACCAACTCCCCCTCACAGCCAAAAGTCCTCATATAACTTTTGACTTCACAGAAACCTGACTTTTAATAGCCTACTATTGACCAAAAACCTTACCAATAATACAAACAGTTGGTTAATACATATTTTGTATGTTATATGTATATGTATTATATACTATATTCTTTATAATAAAGTAAGCTAGAGAAAAGGTTATTTAAAAGTCATAAAAAAGAGAAAATATCTTTACTATTCATTAAGTATAAGTGGAACATTACAAAGGTCTTCATCCTCATTATTTTCATGTTGAGTAGGCTGAGGAAGAGGAGGAATAAGATAATTTGATCTTACTATCTCAAGGGTGGCAGAGGTGAAGAATATCCACATATAAATGGACCCACACAGTTGTTGAAGGATGAACTGTAATGCAACAAGGTAGAGAACATTTTGTGATCTTAACAGCTGGAACAGATTTCCACTCAGGTACAAAATTGTCTTTGTTGGAAAAATGCTGTGTAGAGTTACAAGTGACTCATTGTCTCCCCTTCCCACTGGGCAGAGTTTCAGATTGTAGGGTACTACTTGTCTTAATAGAAGAATAAAAATTGCAAAGTCTTAGACTAATCCAGTGGAGAAAGGATGACGGGCAGAGAACAGAAAGAAAGATGGTACAAATGTGGGGGCAGAAAGGCTAACCCAAGAAACTATTCGGTAAATGCCACTAACCCCAAAAATAGTTGGAGTAAAGAGTATCTGGTAATGCTTAAGTAATGACAATGAAGAAGGTTATGTGTTTCCACTGAGGTTCATGTGAGGCATTCCACAGACAATGATGAACAAACTGGAGTTGAAGAGGCCAAAGAAACAGGAGAACTTAAGAGTTCTAGGAATTCTCAGAACTATTTGTTGAGCTTTGGACTGCATCATCTCAGATCTTAAGAACTGACATGTGGTTCAGAATTGACGTGCCTGAGTTATTAAGGAAACCCCAAAACAAAATTGCACATACCTTAAAAGCAAGATTTTCTAATTAAATCAGTCTTAGAATTAATGTAAAATTAGCAAAATTCATCAGTGGAATTTCCAACATCCTCTCCCCACACATTTGACTCTCTAATGCCATCTTCTCTTAAGACACCAACCAGTGTTCTATGTGGTCACAATTGCCCTATTATTTCATCATAGTAAAATTTACTTCAGAAATAGCTTATGAATTTGTCTGTATCAAAGTCTGAGAGCCCACAATGTTAAGATCACTTAAAAGGAATATGGACCAGAGCCTAGGAATTAGAGCCTAAAATGCATACAGTGGGATTTCACGGACAGTCGGCATGCAGGGAACATTCTGGGCAGAAGCACATCCAAGTGTTCTTAAAATCACATCAAGGCAGAAAACTTTAAGTTGGAGCCCTACCTCACTCTGTATAGCAAAATATATTTTAAATGAATCAAAGAATGATATCCTTAACTATGAAAAAAATGTATGAACCTTTTATATTGCAAAAAAATTAAAATAGCAAAGCCAAAGAAATATGGCACAGTGAGGAACAAGTAATTTGCAACCCACATTGACAGTCAAAAGGCCTAATTTCCTTAATATATGATGACTTAACAATGTCTTCATTCATGTAACAAATACTGATTGTTTGCCCACTATGTATCAGCACAATTCCAGGCATTGATTTGAGGATACACTGAGCAACCAAAATAGATAAAGTCCCTCTTCTTGTGCAGCCTGTATTCTGGAAGGTGTGTGCACAAGATGTGAGAGATGTTAAAAAGAGAAAGCCAAACACCTCAATGAACAAAAGCATAAACTGGCAGATCACAAAAAACAAATATAAAAAATGACAACTCATAGTTATCGAGCACTTTCTGTTCTAAGGGATTTATGTTGCATCAAATCACATAATCTTTACAACTCTATATGATGAATACTGTTATCTTCATCTTCATTTTAAAGACACAAAGAAATAAATATTAATAACTTATACTAAATAACTGAACTAGTAAATAATATAGCTAGGGTTTGAACCCAGGTAGTCTGCCTGCAGAACTCTCACTTCTTAATCATTAGGCTAAACTAGCTATTTTTATTTATTTGCTTATTTAACTTTTTAAATTTTTTATCTTTTCAGAGACAGGGTCTCGCTCTATTGCCCGCAAGGCTGGAGTACATTGCTGCAATCACGGCTCTCTATAGCCTTGAACTCCTGGGCTTCAAGCATCCTCCTGCCTCTGCCTCCTGTGTGGCTAGGACTACAGATGCATGCCACCATGCCTGGCTAATTTTTTAATTTTTATTGGGTAGAAATGAGGGTCCCATTATGTTGCCCAGGCTGGTCTTAAACTCCTGGCCTCAAGCAGTCCTCCAGCCTCGGCCCCCCAAAATGCTGGGAATACAAGCTAATTTAGGACTGCAGCCTAAATTAGATAGTAATAAATGAACATATACACTTGATTTCATTCATAATTTTAACTGTAAGTTAATACAACAATGCTGTTGAGGGAATGTGTTTGCTTTCCGGGTCCACAAGAGGGCGTAGTTTTAGGGGCAAGAACTTCCCAGCACCAACCCCCACCCCCCACCCACCTCCCCATGCCTCTCCATCCAGGAGATTTAATGGTTTCTGTTTAATTTTCGAGGCACGGGAAAAGGTCAAAAGTCAGTCACTCCAGTGGAAGTTTAAGGGAACTCTTCATTGGCCAGGAGGCTTGGAGAAGGTGGGACTTCCTCCCAGGTTAAAAGTTTCCGTCTCCCTCATCTGGGCGGATTTCCTATCTGGGGTCCTCCTCCACACTCTCTCTTGGAAGCTTGTCTTCCCTTCCTAAACTCCATCTCTCTCTCTCAGTTCCCTTCCACTCAGCAGAAGCTGCTTTCCTCTCCTGGATTCCACCTTTCTGGATTCTCTCACTCAGTGTGAGAAGAGCTTTCCTTCCCTGGTTTTCCCTCTCTGGGAACCCTTCTCACTCAGTGTGAAAGCGGCTTTTCTTTCTCTCTCTCAGTGTGAGAGCTAGCTGTTTCTTTCTCTCTCCTTCTCATTTTCTCTCTCTGCTTAAAAAAATCACTTTTCTACAAAAACTTTTCTGGGGTCCAGTATTTACTTTACAAGCCATGGTCCCCTCTCCCATTCTTGAGGGAGTGAGAGACCAAGAACCTGGAGCCCACCAGGGAGCGAGCTGAGCGCTCCCCTGCACCCCAAAACCTGCCAACACGATGACATTTTCACCTAGCAAATTGGTAACAATAAGGCTTAGTGCTAGGAAAAACACTGAGGAAAGGATCTCTTACGAATTGTTGGTGAGAGTGTGACTTGGTGCAATTTTTTGGAGGGCTGCTTGTCAGTGTATCTCACAATCTAAAATCTATGCACCACTTAACTCAGCCATTCTACATCTAGGGATTTATTTTCTAGTTACATTCACTAATTTGCACAAAGCTATGTGTATAAGGATTTAAAATTTAGTACTATTTGTAATAGACAAACTCTAAAGATGATTTAACTTTTATTAATAAGAAAATAGTTAATTCAAACGTGTTTCATTCAGTCAAAGGAATGCTGTGCTGCTTTGAAAAAGAAGCCAGATTTGTATTTTCTAATATAGAAAGATCTTTTCATTATATAACTAAGTTTTCAAAAATCAAGAAAGAAAGAGCCAGGACAGTGGTAAAACTTGCTTCTATTTGTACAAAGTAAAAGGAGACCCACATGCACACACTCACGAAGAATACACCAGAAACTTCCAATATTAGTTCTTTTGAGTTGGGAGCCAAGGGTGGAAGGATGACTCTTTTCATTGTTTAGCTTCTGCTTTAAAAAAAAAAAAGCACATATATTGGCCTTTCAGTTGAAAAATAATGTTTAATTGAAAAAAATATATATATCCCTTAAGTATGTATTTACAAGCCAATCTTGAACACTAGAATAACCGTGGAATTTTCATGAGGGCAATACTGGGCAGTAGCTTCCCAGAGACTGAGGCTGCCTCTGTACCTTTAGAGACTAGGGTGTATCCTTACCCAGCCTTGAGGGAATAAGTGCCCAAAACCATCAAGGCAATTCCATAAATGAGAATTTCCCCAGTGCAATAACCAACATAATACTCCTCAGGGCCATCCAGACAGGCTGGTCTCCTACGCCAGGGTCTGCAAATTTTCCTGTAAAAGGACAGAAAGTAAATAATGTAGACTTTGTGGGGGGCCATAAATATGTGGTTCTTGACACGTTTTTTTGGTTATTTTAAAATTCCATTTAAATATGTATAACCCATTCTTGCTAGGCGCAGTGGCTCATGCTTGTAATCCCAGCACTTTGGGAGGCCAAGGTGGGCGGATCACGAGGTCAGGGGATCAAGACCATCCTGACTAACACAGTGAAACTCTGTTTCTACTAAAGATACAAACAATTAGCCAGGCATGGTGGCACGTGCCTGTGGTCCCAGCTACTCGAGAGGCTGAGGCAGAAGAATCACTTGAACCAGGGAGGCAAAGGTTGCAGTGAGCCAAGATCGCGCCACTGTACTCCAGCCTGGGTGACCGCACCAGACTCTGTCTCAAAAAGCAAAAAAAAAATTCTTAGTTCTCTGATCAAATAAAAACAGGCTACAGGCCAGCTTTGGCCTTCAAATGAGATTGTAGTTTTGCTGACCTCTGCTCTACGTTAATCACAGTGGGCAGCAGACAGAGATTTCATGGCAAGGTAAAGGGCTTGCATCTTCTCTCCCCAGACACTGCCGCTGCACAGGTGGTGTCGGCAAATGGATATTTTTCCTGTGCCCCAATAGGCTGGTGCCCAAGGGCATATGCCTCTCTCTGCTCCATCTACCTGTTACTTCCCTGGTATGGAAAATGAAATCTATTTTTTTTTTAACTTTTAAGGTCGGGGCACATGTGCAAATTTGTTACATGGGTAAATTTGTGTCATGGGGGTTTATTGTACCAATTATTTCATCACCCAGGTATTAAGACTAGTACCCATTATTCTTCCTGATCCTCTCCCTCCTCACACACCCCACCCTCCGATAGGCCCCAGCGTGTGTTGTTCCCCTCTCTGTGTCCATGTGTTCTCCTCAGGGAAATGGAATCTTAACTCAGTGTCTTGACTTCTCACTCCTCTCTTAAAAGTGCCTCCCCTGCTGTGAACCTAAAACTACTCTAAAAAAAAAACAGAGTTTCGTTTTGTTCTGTTTTTTTAAAAAAGGCAACTTCCAATTCCTCTCTGTGCCACCTCTTTCCTCCCTGGAACCACCCAACCACTACCCATGCTGTATCTGTCTTCTGGGTAATCTCACCTCTTTGTCCGTCACGTAAATCAGAGACAAGTGGTTGACCTTAGGGATGAACTCGGGAGCTCTCTGCCTTTATCTCCTCCCCAGAACTAAGTGCCTGCTTGTAAGATCAACAAAACTTCTCAGTACTGGGCCAGGTCTGAGCAGCCCTTCCCTAAGTGCATCTAGCCTCTAGACAGCTTGTTCGTGTGTGAGTTCTAAAATTTCTGTCACTGGAGCAGCATTGACTCATTTCCCTGTGTGCTTTGAATAGTGCCTAGGAGAGCAGTGTGAGCACATAGACATTTTATGAAAGAACCATCTGATAACGATAAACAGGCATCTGGAAAAAACATCATTTTACAAAAAAAAAAAAGTTCTGGCAGCAGCATGAGATTAGGGAGAAAGGATTTTAGTGTTAGCCTTTGGCACAAAAAGATGGGAGACGCTCAAGTCTGATAGATGAGCATGCTGTCTTTATGGGGAGCAATGACAGAAAATTGTAGGCAGATTAATTTCTTTCACCTGGGCTGCATGTGGGTTGTTTCAGAGAAAAGCAGCCTCCCAGGTACTCTGAGTTCAGGGTCGGTCCAGGGAGGAAAATAAGATGTGGTCAGTGGCAGCGGCTATGTGTACAGGCTGACTTCCTGCCTGGAACTGGAGCATGGAGCTAACCCCCACTATGGAAAGAGCTGTAAGACTGAGAAGCTGTGTGGCTCCATTGTGTGTAGCCATGAAACCTCAAAGACTTTGGTTTTAGCTTAGTTTTGTTGCAGATCTGCCATGAAAATGCCACTTCCTCATCTTACTTACATGCCAATTTCCTCATCTATAAAATCAGGGGGTTGGGCAATGGTGATATCCGATGGCCTTTTCAGCTCAAATATTCTATATGTCTATAAAACTAGATTGAAAATTTTAAATTCTGAGCCAGAACTCCAAGCCCAGTGTTTTCTTATACTAGGGTTTCTCTCTCCGTAGAAGATATAAAAGGTTGTATCTTCTTATAACTGTCAATTTGCCATCTTTAGAACTCTTGCTCCATCAATGAACCTAGAAAGGAAAGGAATGTGTCAAAGTCATTGCATATAATTTCTTTTCTTTATTTAACAGAAATTTGAATGCCAATTGTGTGCCAAGCACAATGCTAGATCCAGGGGACTCAGCAATTGAAACATTAACCACGGTCTGAATCCTCACGGAGCTTACAGTCTTGAGTCAAATCAGACAGGTAAACAATCATGAGATATGTGGGATGCAAGAGAAGCAGAGAATGCCAGAGAAGACAAGAAGGGCACCTCTCCCAGTCTCAAAATTTCAAGGAAAGCATTTGGGAGGCAGAATGTTGCAGACAAGGGGACCAGCATCTGCAGAGACTCAAAGGCAATAGAGAGAATGACACACCCTAGAAACAAAAGACGTTCTGGAAGAACAGGGCTAAGAGTGTGAAAAAAATTTGGTCACAGATGAGATGGGAGAGGTAAGCCGGGTCATCCGGGGACGAGCAATAGCCTAAGGGCTATTGAAGGATTTTAAGCATGGGAGCAACAAGACCACATTTGAATTTTTGAAAGTGCATTCTGGTTACAGTGCAGAGAAAGAGCTGTAAGGGAGGAAGAATGGAAGCAGAGAACTCGGTTAGGAGGTTGCCTCCATTATCCAGATGAGAGAGAGACAATGGTGGTCTCACCAGGGTGGTGGCAGGAGGGATTGAGAGAACAGTGAGGAAATGTAGGTTTGACATTTAGAGTCCATGAGAGATGGTCACGGATAGCCTGTGGGCAGTAACAGGGAGATTGAGGGCTAGGCCCAGGTTTCTGGCTCTAGGAGGATAGTAGGGCAGTTTGTAGAAGTGGAGGAGCAGACATGGAGCTAGGGGGAAGAGATGGTAAATTTGTTTTCAGACATGTTGAGTTTGACACCGTTGGGGGACAACATCCTGGTGAGATGTTGCTATGGTTTGGCTGTGTCCCCACCCAAATCTCATCTTAAATTGTAGCTCCCATAATTCCCACATGTTGTGGGAGGGACCCAGTGGGAGGTAATTGACTCATGAGGACTGTTTCCCCTATAGTATTCTCATGGTAGTAAGTCTCACAAGATCTGCTACTTTTATAAGGCGAAAGCCCTTTTGCTTGGTTCTCATTCTCTCTTGCCTGCTGCCATGTAAGACATGCCCTTTGCCTTCCGCCATGATTGTGAGGCCTCCCCAGCCACGTGGAACTGTGAGTCCATTAAACCTCTTTTTCTTTAATAAATTACCCAGTCTCTTCTATGTCTCTATTAGCAGCATGAAATGTACTAATACAGATGTCCATTAGTATTAGAAGCTCAGGAGAAAGCTGTGGCCCAGAGACACAAATTTGAGACTCACAGGAATTCAAGTCAAGGCAGGGGTTGGTGACCCCTGGTACAGCATGCATAGCAATGATAGGTCCAGGTCTGCATCATGAAAAGCACTGGCATTTAAGGAGGGGCAGAGGAGGAGGATCTTCCAAAGGACACCAGAATGAGAATATGTGGCAAACCAAGAATGGGAGAGATTCGAGGAACCAGGAAGGACATTATGGCAGTTTCTAAAAAATTAAAGATAGAATTGCCATATGATTCAGCAATTCCACTTCTGGGGGGAGCCACGAGTTACCTAGGGTAGTCAAAGTCATACAGACAGAAAGCAGAATGGTGGTTTGCAGGGGCTGAGCGAAGGATAAAATGGATAGTTATTGTTTAATGGGTTTAAGACTCATCTTCAGGTCAGCTAGCTTTGATGAACACTCAGGTTATTTTTAATATTGAGCTACTGCAAATAGAACTTTTTTTATTTTTTATTTTAGTTATTTATTTTTTTTGAGATGGAGTCTCACTCTGTTGCCCAGGCTGGAATGCAGTGGCACAATCTCAGCCAACTGCAACCTCCATCTCCCAGGTTCAAGCAAGTCTCCTGCATCAGCCTCCTGAAAAGCTAGGATTACAGGTGCCTGCTGCCATGCCCCACTAATCTTTTGTGTTTTTAGTAAAGATGGGGTTTCACCATGTTGGTCTTGAACTCCTGGTCTCAAACGATCCTTCCGCCTTGAACTCCCAAGGTGACGGGATTACAGGCCTGAACCACCACGCCCAGCTTGCAAATAGTGATTCTATGAACATCCTCATATATAATCACCGTGAAGTTGTGTTTTCATTTCTGTCAGGCATACACCTAAAAGTGGAACTCTTCTCTCACAAGATCTGCATGTTTGAATTTAGCAGATACTTGTAGTTTTCCAACATCTTTGCCAACTTAGGAGACCTACCAGCAATGGAAGGAGAAATATGATTGATCCAACCAACATGATTTTTTTCTTATCTTTTCATTTTAATCATGCTGGTGGGTATGTTGAATCATTGTATCATGGTTTTACTTTTGTATTTCTCTGATGCCTAATGAAATTGAGCACCTTTTCATATGTTTATTCACCATTTGGATACCTTCTTCCTCGAGGGGCTGTTCAAGCCTTTTCCCCTTTTCTTCTATTGGTTTTTCTTGCCTTTTATTTATTAGTAGGATTAATATATGCATATATATAAAGATATGTAAAATACATGCAATCTATTTTGCACATGAATTCCTTGTTGTATATATGTTTTGCAAATATGCAACTCCACTCTGTGGCTTGCCTTTTGACTCCCATAATAGTATCTTTTCATAGAACAAAAGTTTGTATTATTAATGTGGTCCAGTACCTCAAAATTTTTTCATTTATGACTAGTACTATGAAGACATTCTTCTAAATCATGAAAATATTTTTCTAAAAGCTTTATTGTGATGCCATTCATATTTTTATCTGCAATCCATCTGGAATTGATTTTTGTGTATGGGTGAAATAAAAGTCAAGATTTTTTTTTTCCATGTGGATATTCAGTTGACACAATATCATTTTTTTTTAAAGACAGAGTTTCACTCTTGTTGCCCAGGCTGGAGTGCAATGAATGGCACGATCTCGGCTCACTGCAACCTCCACCTCCTGAGTTCAAGCGATTCTCCTACCTCAGCCTCTAGAGTAGTTGGGATTACAGGCGCCCACCACCACACCCAGCTAATTTTTTGTATTTTTAGTACAGACGCAGTTTCACCATGTTGACCAAGCTGGTCTTGAACTCCTCAACTCAGGTGATCTGCGGGGGCATCCCAAAGTTCTGGCAATACAGGCGTGAGCCACTGTGCCCACTCAATATCATTTATTAAAAAGACCATCCTTTCCTCAACTAATTGCAATGTCACTGTAATTAACCAGGACATCATATATGTGTAGATCTGTTTATGGATTTTCTCTTCTATTACACTGGCCAGTATGTCTATTGTTGTGTCAGTATCACACTGTATTAATCACCATAGATTGATAATGATTGTTGGTATCTGTTAGTAGGGGTCCTCTAGCTTTTTTGTTCTTCAGGAATGCCTTAATAATTCTTGCCCATTTACATTTCCATATCCATTTTAAAATCAGCTTTTCAATTTACACACATAGACACACATGCACACACCCTTGCTCGGATTTTGATTAAGATTGATTGTATCTGTTGATTAGATTTAGAGAAATTGGCATGTTTACAGTATTGAGTCTTCCAGTCCACAAATATGGCATATTGTTCAATTTATTTAAATCTTTAATTTCCTTCAATAATGTTTGTAGTTTATAATGTAGAGATTTTCACAATTGTTGTTACATTTAACTTCTAAGCACTTTGATTCTTCCATTTTCTATTTATAATTTTCTTTTTTATCTTGCTAAATACAAGTATTAATTTGAATAATATATAGAACCTATCATTTTAATTGTCTATTTGTTTCTGGTATGGAAACAAACCATTTTTATATTGATCTTGTATCCAGTCAGCTTGCTAAGTTAAACCATTAATTCTAATTGTTTGCAGATTCTTTTGAATTTTCTATGTACACACATAATATCTTTAAATAATAAAAATATTTTTTTCTTTTTCAATTTTTAGCATGCCACTTAATTTTCTTGGCTGATTATACTTGCTAGAATCTCCAGTATAAGTTGAATAAGAGAAGGTATAAAGTGAGCATCTTTGTTCTATTCCCAATCTCAGGGACAAGGTTTTTTCATACTGTACTATTAGGTATAATGTTTACTATAAGATTCTGTGGAAGTCTTTTTCAACTTAAAGAAGAGCTGTTCTATTTCTAATTTGTTAAAAGGATTTTTTGAAAATAATGGCTGTTGAATTTTCATTGTTTTCTTTCAATAAGAATTATGAAATAATTTTGTTTTCTATTAGTGTGGTGAATTATACAGTTAATGTTTTAAATGTTAACACTTATGCATTAATTTCATTCAGATATAATTTTCTGTTTAAGATTTTCATGTCTGTTCATGAGAGACATTGGTCTGTAATATTCCTTCTTCTAGGATCCTTGTCAGTGTTTTATATCAAAATTGAAATGTCCTCTGAAAACAAGTTTGGATGTGCTCCATCGTTTCTTTAGTCAGGAAGAGCTCATATGAGATTGGTATTATTTCTTCCTTAAATATTTGGAAATTTTCACTGATGAAGCCATATGGGCCTGAAGTTTTCCTTCTGGCAAGGATATTATTCAATTTATTTAAAATTTTTAAAAAATTATTTAGATTTTCTGTTTCTTCTTGGGTCAGGTTTGACAACTTGTTTGTTGAGGAATTTATCCATTGCATCTACATTTTTAAATTGAATGAAGTGAAATTGTCTGGAGTATCCTGTTTTAATCTTTCTAATAGTTGTAGGATATACACAGATGTTCTTATTTTATTCCTGTTACTAGTACATTTTTTTCTTCATCAGTATTATTAGAAGTTTATCAAATTCATTAATTTTCAAAGAACTAGTGTTGGCTCTGTATTATTTTTAATTTTATACTCATTTCACTAATTTATGTTTTTATTATGTTCTTCCTTCTACTTTCTTTGAATTTCTTTTGCTGTTCTTTTCCTGGCTGCCTGAAATTGAAACTTACATTGTTTATTTTAGACCCTTAAGTAGTTACTCTTTTCTTAGTAATTTTGGTAAATACTTCATGTAACTTGAAAACAAACTGTTTTCCATTGTTTCAGTTTCAGTATTCTGTATTTATTAGTCATGTTGTTAAGATTTTCTATATCATTATTGATTTCTTTTAATCTGTTTTACTAATTACTAAGAGAAGTTTTTTAAGTCTCCCACCATGATTGTGGATTTGTCTCTTTAAATAATTGTGTCAGTTTTTCCTTTATATATCTTGAAGCCATGCTATGTTCAGTAATCAGAACATTCTACAGATTTAGAGCTGTTATATTTTCCTGGTAGATTGACATGTTTATCATAATGAATAACTTGCTTTATCTTTGGAAATCCTTCTTGCCTTAATTCTGATTTGTCTGATATTAGCATGGCTACCTACTCCAGCTTTCTTTTGGTTTGTGTTTGGTATGTTTTAAAATATCATTTTACTAATATTTAAGATGTGTGTTTTGTAAGTTTCATATAAGCAGTTTTTACATTTTTCTTCAGTCTGACACTCTGGTTTTTTGGGTTTTTTTTTTGGCAGAGTCTCCCTCTCTCACCCAGGCTAGAGTGCACAGCAGCACAATCTCAGCTAACTGCAACCTCTGCTTCCCAGTAAAAGTTATTCTCATGCCTCAGCCTCCTAAGTTGCTGAGATAGCAGGTGGCTGCCACCACACTCAGCTAATTTTTGTATTTTTAATAGAGAGAGCATTTCACCATGTTGGCCGGGCTGGTCTTGAACTTCTGAGCTCAGGTGATCTGCTTACTTCCGCTTCCCCAAGTGCTAGGATTACAGGCGTATGCCACCACCCCCAGCCTATGATTTTTAACTGGAGTATTTAGTCCACTTTCTCTCTTTTTTTTTTTTAAGATAAAATTAGTTTATTGAAATGAAACAGAAAAAAAAAAAGATGAACTCTCATGTATCCTTCAAATTTATGTATACTAATCATTCCTCTTTTAAATACTTACCAGAAGAGTATTTCATTTTCACTTAATTACTAATATATTTGCATTTACAACTACCATCTTAATCTTAGTTTTCTGTTCCTTTGTTTTCATTTCTGGATGTCTTTTGGATTAATAAAATAGTATTTTTATTATGCCATTTTTTTCTCCATTGTTCTATTAGTTATACATTTTATTTTCTATTTTTCTTTAGCTATTCTGTAGATGAGCATGTATAGACTAGCTTATTGGTACTCATTACTAAGTTAATAATGTGAATTATTACCATTACTACCTCTCTGATAATGCTTTAAGTACATTTGCTTTGTCATTTTTGTAATGTATGGTTATAACATATTTCATTCTAAATACATTTTAAACAGAGGAAGACATTACCACTATTGTGTTATTTAGTTAATATTCATTTACACTTGCCTTTTCTATTGTTCTTTATTTATTTTTATCTTTTCCCTGAATTTCTATGTTTCTCTCTGAACTCATTTTGTTCTATTCTTAACATCTTTCTTTAATATATTAATCTAGTAGAAGATGTCATTCTACTTTCTTCTGGCTTCCATTGTTTCTACTGAAAATTAGCTGTTAATCAAATTGTTGCTTCTTTGAAGATAATATTTTACTCCCACTTGAGCTGCTTTTTGGGACTTGAATTTCATTTGTTTTACACTACTTCCACTGTTTTCCAAATAGTTCTCACAGGTTTTTTTCTATAGTTCTCACCTTTTAGCTCTCTCTCTGAACTTTAGTTTGAATTTTTTTTTTACTGATTTCATTTACCAGTCTTGCCTTGCTGTATCTATTTGGCTTTTAAACACATCATTGAGTTCTTAATATCAGATGTGTGTTTTTTAGTTCTAAAGTTCTTATTTGATGTTTTTAAGAACATACTAAATCTCTGATGAAACTCAATTTTTTTCCTCTACTTTCCTGAACAGACTGGTCAATAATTTTAAATTCTTTTTCTGTGAATTTCAATATCAAGATAATTGAGGTATCTATTTCTAAGTCATTTATATTTACACCTAGATATTTTATTTATTTTTATTTTTTCTGTTACTTTGCAAATTGATTTTTTTTTTGAGGGGTTTGTTTTTGTATTTTGATCTCTATTCAGTGACTCTTTTGGAAAAGTAAGACATTTTTGTATGACAAATTTAAAAGTGCAGAAAATTATAAAGTAAAAATTCATCCTAAATCTGACTCTCTCTAAATTTCTCTTATTAAGAGAATTGAACATCATTCATTACCCCAATTAGGCTAAATGGGCAGGTGCAAAAATAATCAATGTGGGATCAAATTACATGTTGCATTTTATTTTATTTTATTTTAGTTCAGTTTTTTTAGACAGAGTCTCACTCTGTCACCTACGTTGGAGCATAGTGGTGCAATCTAGGCTCACTGCAACCTCCACCTCCCAGGTTTAAGTGATTCTTATGCCTCAGCCTCCCAAGTAGCTGGGATTACAGATGTACACTACTGCACCTGCCTTTTTTTTTTTTTTTTTTTTTTTTGGTATGTTTTAGTAGAGATGGGGTTTCACTATGTTGATTAGGCTGGTCTCAAACTCCTGGCCTCAAGTGATCCACCTACCTTGGCCTCCCAAAGTGCTGGGATTGCAAGTGTGAGCCACTGCACCAGGTCAGATCTTCTGATTCTTTAAGAGAAGTCAGAGATCTGAATTTTTATGTTCAATTCCTCTAATTTAAAAATGTTTTTTGTTTGTTTGTTTTAATCCTAAATATCTAGAGGTAGAAGAATCCTCTTAACCCATTATATGCCATCCTCCAGAAGATAGGTTATAACAGTGTTGACTTGGGCTTTCATTGTCTCATGGAGATTTTTATGAAACTGCTCTTGAAATTCTCACTCATTGCTTCCCCAGAGATCAGGCATGATCATGAGGAGCTAAGTCAGGAGACAGTTAGTTATGCTTTGCTGAGGACTTTATGCACAAGATTTTACCCTATAAACAATCCTATAAAATGGTCATGATTGTCGCAACTTTGGAGATGAGGACACTTGGGTTCAGAATGCTTAATTAATGTATAGAGAATGACTAAGCTGAGATTCATACCAGGGCTGATCCAAAGCCTGGGACTGGAGTAGGAAGGAGGATATCACGGAAGGGGTAAAGGTTGAATAATAAAAACTTCACCTCTCTCATAATATGCTGATATGATATCCATATTAATCCCACTTCTAATGACCTGTAGGGAATTTATTTCCAGAAATAAAGGAAATTTACAATAATCGTAGTTGGAGAGCCTTTTGGAAATGTTACAACACTTCTTGAGATAATTTGCAATACCCTGCAGTGTTGCAGGACTGGAGCTGAGAATTGCTGCCCTAAATATTTGCTTGTCCTCCTGATGATAATAATCACCAGGTATTACTCTTTGTCAAGGGGTTTGCATAGATCATTTCTGATCTTTGCAACAACCCCTGAAAGGTAGGCGTTGGAGCCTCCATTTTATTGGTAAGGAAAGGGAGGTGTTGAGAAACAAAATAACTTTGAAGTTACAAAACTAGCATGAGATCGAGTTGAAATTCAAACTTAGGGTAGTCTGACCCCACAGGCCATGCTCTTTTCCCTACACTACATGATCCTAGGGCAAGGGTATGAGGATAAAGATGCTTGAATGTGATTGAGAGCATCTTGCTGTGTTAAGGTTCTGGGAATTGTAGCAGAGGTATTTATCATTCACCGAATATCCTTGAGCTCTTCACGTTCCTCTGCCCCCTTGCCATTAGGTAGTCCATGTGACTAGTTCTGGCAGAGAGACTATGAATAGAATTATGGTGCCACTTCTGGGCAAAGCAGGATGGGTGCATGTTCTTTAGCTTCTTTCTTTGCCTGACATGGCAGCTGGCAACGTGGAGAGATGTTGGGGATGTTAGAGCATCTGTCAGCCTGGGGTTCTGAATAACTACGTGGAGCAGAGCTCCCTGCTCACGTGTAAGTAATGAACATGAACACAATATCTCCTGTATTCTTCCTATTCTTCCTATATTCTTGTTTAAACCACTAGATTTTAGGCTTAATTTGCTACTGCAGCCTACCTTAGCAGGCTTATTCTGACTGATGCAAATATTTTCATTATAGTAAGAATGCAAGAGAAAGTTGCATTTAGTCTAGGACATAAAACAATCCTCAAGAATTACGGGCCATAAGTAACGAGTTTCCTCACCCTTAATTTCGGGGGCAAACTCCTTAATAACCCCTATTCCTCCTACTGTGGACCCTGAATCATATAAAATACTGAATAACCTGCAACAAAAACATGCTTTTCTCTTTGAATAGACTTAACATTTATTTTATTATTATTTTTTTCTAGAAAGACCCAGGTCAGAGCTAGGCTTAACATCCCACTGATAACACATCTTTGAGGAAACAGGGCAACAGGAGTGTGAGCCAGAATAGAATTTGTCTTTTTATTTAAAAAAAATTAATTCATACTTAATCTCATGCCAGAGACTATAGGAAATAAAATTGACACATTAATCACAAATTTCCTAATACTCAGGTAATCTTTTCCCAAGATCCTATCTCTGCAACTTCAAGGTTGCTATGTAGCAAACAACTTACATCACAGGTTGTTTACATATACATACTGGTGAAAACTATGGGGAACACTATTGTAAATTAACACAAAAAAACTGAGTTCTCAGAAAATTGTGTATATATATACATACACACACACACACACATATATATATGTATATATATATATACACCCACATATATATACATCTATAGATATATATAATGGAAGAACTTCAGATCTTCCATTTGTTCTTTTTGTGTATATATATACACACATATATGTATATTTTTATTTATGTATTTTTTTATATATATACCTAAAAATGGAAGATCTGGAGTTCCTGCCAACATACCCCTACAGTAAAATGTTGCTGTGGAAACTCATGAATTCATGAATTATTTGTCCTTATTTCTTCTGACACTCCTGATAGCAGCACTAGTGCTAGACTCTGTTTAAATTGTAGTTAGTAATAGCTATCTCATATTTTCAGGTTACCTTATACATGAAACGCCTCATGTAAACATTACATGTTTCAAAACATTTTTACAGATATTTTGTTTGATTCTCATAGCCACTCTGTGAGACAGGTAATGCTATCATTATTTATGATTTGCAACTATGTGATGTTAAAATTCAGAAAGGTTAAGTGATCTGTCCAAGGTCACAGAGCTAGTAAGAAGAGTTGTATCTCCCATCACTCTGCCTTTTGGTCCTAAGTAAATACTACAGTTGTTCTTGGTTTTGTAGAGGACAATCATTCAGCCTTTTTGCCTTATAGGTGATTACTGTATGACAGGAAAAGTGACAACAGGAGATGAAAAAATAAATGATCTCACACAAATACTAATTGCTTCCATTGGGTATTGTTAGGAATTGTCAAAATTGAGTTCTCTGCGTTACCTGATGTATAGTGGCATCACCTAACAGAAGTTACACCCTTATGAGCACTTACCTTGTACTGTTCTGAGCACTTTTAATATATTATAACTCAATCTTCTTAACAATCACAGAACAAGGGTCCTATTTTTAAATCATAACCTTTTTACAGGGGAGGAAACTGAGGCACAGAAGATTTAAGTCATGGGCCCTAGGTCACACAGCTTTTTGGTGGCTGAACCAGGAGTTGGGCCAACATTTAGATGATTAAGTAGAAGCCATGAGACTGTAAAGAAAAAAACAAATCTCAGGCAATGGTGGCTGGGATAGTTTAAACATGGAAAAGGAAACAGAAAACTTACATATCAAATTGGAACTAGAATCAGGGGACCAGGGTTCTACTGTTGGCTCTGTTAACTTGGGCAGGAAAAACTCCTTGGATCTTTGGGAAATGAAGGTTAGATTAGGAGAACCTTAACCTTAAAGTACATGTTAGCTTGAAAAGTCTTTAATTCTCAAAAGATCCTACATAATTTAGTTAAATGCTGGAAAGAGTTGGCAAGAAAGACTGAGTATGGTCCTGGGTCTTTAATCACTAGACTAAATTGCCTTTTACATTAAGAATGAACATGTATACAATACTTCCTTTATTCCAGGAGCAGACATATATAGACTTATTTAATCTCCATTATTGACACACTTAACATTTTGATTCAAATAGGAAGCACTGAGGCCAGAAGTTTGAGACCAGCTTGGGCAACACAGAGAGGCCCTGTCTCTAAAAAAACTTTTTAAAAATTAGGCCGGGTGAGGTGGCTCATACCTATAATCCCTGCATTTGGGGAGGCCAAGGCAGGCAGATCACTTGAGGTCAGGAGTTCAAGGCCAGACTGGCCAACCTGGCAAAACTCCGTCTCTACTAAAAATACAAAAATTTGCTGGGCATGGTGGCACATGCCTTTAATTCCAGCTACTCTGGAGGCTGAGGCAGGAGAATCGCTTGAATCTGAGAGGTGGAGATTGCAGTGAGCTGAGATTATGCCACTGCTCAGTCTAGGTGATAAAGTAAGACTCTGTCTCAAAACAAAAAACAAAACAAAAAAAAACAGTCAAACATGGTGGTGTGCACCTGTCCTCCTAGCTACTCAGGAGGCTGAGGCAGGAGAATCACTTGAACTCAGGAGGTCGAGTCTACAGTGAAATATGATCGTACCACTGCACTTCAGCCTGGGTGACAGGGCAAGACCCTTTCCAAAAATAATAACTTAAAAAAGCAAAGGTAAAAAGACAGGGCAGGAAGGGCAAATGGAGAAGAGGGAGATGAGAGAGAGACACACACACACTTGAAGTGCCCATGATGAGTCCTGCATTCCACTCAAAGAACACATGCCTTGAAGTGAGCACAGGAGTGAGAGGAGCGTCGGCTCCCCTGGCCAGTCTTCGTTCCCTCATGGCTCTCTAGGTGGGAGCCTATTCTGTGCTAAGGATGAGTCTAGTGTTCAAGAATTTGTATTTTTCTGTACAACATAGCCCCTAAAAGGAAGGCAAATACCTCATTTGGTTCTCAACCAACAAAATAGAACTCTCTTTCCATTCTGGAATAAAAATGGTCTCTACTGTGCTTACAAAGAGAAGATATTTGAGTCTCTGATGATGCTTTCCCAAAGAATTTGCAAAGATAATTTTGACTACAGTCAATTTTTGTTTGACTTTGGAACCTCATCCTTGAGTAAGCCGCAATTCCACTTGTGTCTTTGAACATGGTCAGTGCTAAAGGGAGTAGTTAGATTCCTGTAGTTAGTCATGTAACTGAGCTGTATATATTCAACATTGCTCATGGAAAAGTTGTAGCTACTAGACATACATGAAGCTACCAGATGCATCAACAGTTGCTTTGAAAACCTGGTCCCTCATCCTGGCTCAGCTACTAATGAACTGCTCAACTTAAGGAAATGATGTAACCTTTTATAGGTTCAAAACCTAAGGGACTAGACCACAAGATAATCTGTAAGATCCTGTGAGGTCTCATATTAGATGATCGATTTTTTTTTTTTAAATTTAACAATAGATGGGGCATGGTGGCTCATGTCTGTTAACTACGGCACTTTGGGAGGCTGAGACCAGTGCATTGCTTGAGCCCGAGAGTTCGAGACCAGCCTAGGCAACATGGTGAAACCCCTTCTCTATAAAAAATACAAAAATTAGTTGGGCCTGGTGGCGTGGCCCTGTGGTCCCATCTACTCTGCAGGCTGAGGTGGGAGGATCGCTTGAGTCAGGCAGGTTGAGACTGCAGTGAGCCATGTTCTCACCACTGCACTCCAGCCTGGGTGACAGAGCAAGACTGTCTCAAAAAGAGAAACAAAAAAAAACCCAAAACAATAATGAAACAACTCTTAGGAGGCCTTACGACTTCTTAGGCAGCTCAAGGGCATCATTAAACAATTCCACCAAAGAGGATATAAACTTTGTTGCCACTCAAGAATCATAGCCTTGAATTCCTGAAATGATTTTATAGCTATGGTACTTCATAAAAGTGTTTAATAACAAACTTGACTCACTTGGAAACCACCAGTCTAAAGGACTTTGCTCCAATCTGAGACGTGAGTTATACTGGTTTTTAAGACAATATTTAATGATTTATTAACAAGTTCATATTTCAGCTAAAGATTTACAATTTTTTTCTTTTTGGGAGAGAGAGTCTCGCTCTGTTGCCCAGGCTGGAGTGCAGTGGTACAATCTCAGCTCACTGCAACCTTCACCTCCCAGGTTCAAGTGATTCTCCCACCTCAGCCTCCCGAGTAGCTGGGATTACAGGCACGCGCCACCATGCCCAAATAATATTTTCATATTTTTAGTAGAGAGAGGCTTTCATGTTGCCCAGCCTGGTCTCCAACTCCTGGCCTCAAGAGATCTGCCTGCCCTTGGCCTCCCAAAATGCTGGGGTTACAGGCATGAGCCACTATGCCTAGCCTAAGATTCACAATTTCTACATCACTCTAAATGTAGGGATAATGCTTCTATGATTCCACAATGCTATTAGTCATATAACAAAGGCTTCTATCAATGGTTCCTTATTTGTCATGTTGAGTGGTCATCATTATTTTCTACCTATATCAGACAAATTAAAATGGGCTAATGTGAAAACAGCTGCAAATTTATGTGCCTAAGAAAAACTTCATGATTATGTTCCATTAACTATCCACAAATGGTTGCTTTGGGACAATTAGAAAAATGAGATACAAAAACACTCAGCCATTTATACATCTGCAGGTGTATTGTATAGACTAGTATGTCTAAAGTGCTTGAGTTTCAAAGTGTGTTCACTTACATTATAGCTTCTGATCCTTAGGCTTAGAGAGCATAAGTCTTTCTCTCTCTCTCTCTCTCTCT
>CAUYQU010040525.1:0-10165 GCA_963574635.1 Cheracebus regulus
TTGTAGGGACATGGATGAACCTGGAAACCATCATTCTCAGCAAACTGACACAAGAACACAAAATCAAACACCGCATGTTCTCACTCATAGGCGGGTGTTGAAAAATGAGAACACATGGACACAGGGAGGGGAGCACTATACGCTGGGGTATGCTGGGGGAAATAGGGGAGGGACAGTGGGGGGTGGGGAGTTGGGGGAGATAGCATGGGGAGAAATGCCAGATATAGGTGAAGGGGAGGAAGGCAACAAATTACACTGCCACATGTGTACCTATGCAACAATATTGTATGTTCTTCAGATGTACCCCAAAACCTAAAATGCAATAAAAAATAAAATAAAAAACAAAACAAAACAAAACAAAACAGTGCACCGATAACCTCCATATTAAATTTTAAATAAAGACTACAATCTCATTGACATTTCCAACTAGAGAGGTCATTGAAAGTGCATTTAAGATGAAAAATTTGATGTTAACTTTTTGTTTTTAGGGAGATTAGTCTTGGAAATGCTATGGAATATGGGCTGTGTTGTTATCAGGTAGCACATGAGGGAAACTGCTTTAAACTATAAATTTTAAATCTTAGTGTATAAATATGACAGTGGGTCTAGAATACGGGTTAGAGTCAAAGATATTTTCAGAAGAAAGTAATTAGAGATTTTAAAAAACTTTTGGATTGTGAGAATAAATGAATGGAAGGGATTGGATTTAATTCTCCATTTTCACTCCCAATACATATATAGTAAATGATTTTAAGGAAGTGTTCTATAATCATCTAACAATTTTCAGGCACACAGAAATCACCAAAATGAATAATTATCCAAAGAACCACATTTCACAAACAAATAGAGTGCTTACAGACTTTCTCCCCTCCTATCAGTGAAGTTTGCTGGCATACTGGTTTAATGTTAAAAAAAAATCTCTATGGATGCAAGCCTTTAAAATATTTACCTGATTTCATATTTTATTTCATATGTTATTTTATATAAGCATTGGGAATTGTGCCACAGGGCTGCAAACCAGTAACCATAAATGTTCCAGATTTCTTATTTTAAATATTTGATTAACTATTGTAATGTAATAATCAGAGCTTCCTGCCTCTCAGTCCTCAAATATTGAAAGTTTTTCTCTCCAGCACAGAATCTTTACTCAGTTTAAGTGAGAACCTTGAATGCGGTTGTTCTCATCTCTCAGTCCCTGAGATTTCATCCACTTACTTTCCCAGTAACTCTATCAAGGAGTATTCCCTGGTTAAATTGATTGAGTGTTATATTCTCATGTCCTCAGTAAATTTACTCATCACCGAACATTTTCAACTGGGCTTTCCAACACTATATTCCAGTAGGAGGAGAATATTGCATGAGATCTCAGATCAATCATTATTTTGACCTTCGTCATTTTACTCCACCGTATACAACAATTCTGACAATTGCATTTTGCTTTTGAATTAAGAGAATCCTTTCAGTCCTCCAGAGAAACAATTTGCCCACAGGTTTTAATCTTATTATTGCATTCCTGTATCTGGATAAAAAAAGTGCAGGGAGAGATAAGGAGAGAGAGAAAGAGGAAGATAGTAAGAAAGAGAGACACAGACGGAGAGAGAGAGAAATCTGATCCCAACTAAACGAGATTTTTTTCAGAAATTCTGCAACAGACTAATTCTAACAGGCATTAATTCTTCTCATTCTTTAAACGAAT
The DNA here is from genome assembly GCA_963574635.1 of Cheracebus regulus. Classification (NCBI taxonomy): domain Eukaryota; kingdom Metazoa; phylum Chordata; class Mammalia; order Primates; family Pitheciidae; genus Cheracebus; species Cheracebus regulus. The sequence goes on from CAUYQU010040525.1 coordinate 1,697, forward strand.
CTTATCTCCATTTTCTGAAACCATAGATTATATCTTCATAATATAAAATTATAGTATCTTTGATTTTCAGTATGAAAATATCCTTTCATGTATTCATCTATCTCTGAGGAAACTCAGGCCTCATGATCTCAGATAACTTTCCTCAGATGCTGTAATTGGTTAATGACATAAGACTTTCATCCCCAGTACCATCATTGTGTCTTCATCTTCTTTGTCATTGTCATCATTGTTGTGATCTCATAACTAAGACTTTCAAATGTGTGAACAGAACTAATTTATATTTCTTATTCACATAAAAATGTTATTATCATCTTTATTTATTCTCTGGTTTCACGTATGTAGACAAAAGCAAGTAAAAGCTATTCCTGTTTACCACAATACTATATCAATTCTTAATTTATGTTCAATTCCTTTATTCTACCACTCAGTTTTAATAATGCATTGCTATCAAATTATGAAGAGATAGTTATGATAACATCTTAATCATATAGATGATGACATTTAATAAAGTATTTTTATGGTTCTGTTTCAATTACAGAATCAAACTGGCACCTTGAAAATTAAAGAAAAAATTAAATGTTCAATTGTAATGTTTCTAATGATTCCAAATATAACTTTTTCATATAACAAATTATCAGTTTTGAAAGGGAATGATCATTGTACAATATCATAACTGCTGAGAATGAAAGCGTTAAGAGCAGATCTGTAACTCTCTCTGTCCTTGGTGATGCATGAGGTAGTTTTGATTTGGTTTAGACCTTGCACATGCTCAGATAGAATTTACTATTTGAAAGACAACCAAGGCTTTAGGGTCTCTACAGATTACATGCTTGTATAAGTTTGAAAATGCTTTTAACTGAAAAAACCTAGTGTGTAGATTGAAGTTTCTCATCCTAATGCTATGGACATTTTCTTGTTTTATTTGCTGTCTTTGAACTAGTGATGCTGACAAAAAAAAATGACTGTATACAAAATTATCAAGCACCATTCATGTCCCACACTATATATAAAACATAACCCAAGTGAGTCATAGTTATTCAAATAAACAGACAGGTATAAATATCCCAGAAAAAGAATTAAGAGAAAATACTTCTGACCGTAGGCAAGGTGAAAAGCATGATTTATAAAAATCCATCTGCTCTTCAAAAGACATTGCTTTGTGAATGAAAAGATAAGCTACAGGCTAGGAAAAATATTTGCAAATCACATACCTGAAAAAGAACATGTATCTAGAATACATTAAAAATGTCAAAAAATAACAGTAACCATTTTTTAAAGCATAAAAATGGGCAAATATTTAAGTAGTAAATTTACCAAATAAAATATCAAATGGAAAAGAAGAAAAAGTGGGCAAATGACATGAACAGACACTTCTCAGAAGAAGAATATACGCAGACAACAAGCATATGAACATCACTGATCATTAGAAAAACGCAAATAAAAACCACAATGAGATACCATCTTTCACCAGTCAGAATGGCTATGACTAAAAAGTCAAAAAATAACAGATGCTGGCAAGGTTGCGGAGAAAAAAGGAACACTTATACACAGTTGGTGGGATTATAAATTAGTTCAACCATTGTGGAAGACAGCGTGGCGATTCCTCAAAGACCTAGAGGCAGAAATAACATTTGACCCAGCAATCTCATCACTGGGTATATACGTCCCAAAATATAAATCATTCTATTATAAAGATACGTGCATGTGTATGTTCACTGAAGCACTATTCACAATAGCAAAGGCATGGAACGATCTAAATGCCTATCGATGATAGACTGGATAAAGAAAACGTGGTTCATATATACCATAGAATACAATTTCTGAGACTATGGCCTTGGTTCTTTTCAAAGAATCTACTTTGAATAGTATGTTGCCAACTCAATACTACATATGCCTTTTTTTTCAACTTTTACTTTAGTTTTAAGGGGTATATGTGCATGTTTGTTACATGAGTAAATTGTATGTTGCTGAGGTTTGGGGTACAAATGATCCCATCACTCAGGTAGTAAGCATAATATCTGAGGGGTCATTTTTCAACCCTCACTCCTTTTTCCCCCTTCCCTCTCTAGTAATCCCCAGTTGCTATCATCCCCATCTTTATGCCCATGTGTACCCAGTGTTTACCTCTCACTTGTAAGTGATAACGTGCAGTATTTGGTTTTCTGTTCCTACATTAGTGTATTAAGGATAACAGCCTCCAGCTGTGTCTACATGGCTGCAAAAGACATGATTTAATTCTTTTTTTTTTTTGTAATTGCATAGTATTCCCGTATTTTACCGTATTAATTGTTCTGCAAATGCAGAGGAGATACTGGGAGGCCATTTTCCAGAATCCCCTTATCAGTATAGTTCTAACTTAAAGTTTTTCAGTGAGAGTACTTTGCTCAAAATTTGAAAGTTGTAAGAGAAGCAGAGGCTGTGATTTTGGAGAGCAAGGTGAGATCCATAGTAACTTCTCACTGTTTAAAAACTACATACTTTACTGCTAAGACTACTGATTAGAACTTTCTCAGAAATTACTGAAAGTCACTGCCATTTCCCACTGAGCTTTCCTGAATTATTCTCTGTAAAGCTTTGATCTGAAATCTCTAGTTCTAGTCTCCTACTCCTTCATCTCTGGTGCTCAGAATTTTGCTTCCCTCCTGATCTTCAAAAGAAGGTTGAATCTTGGAGCCTACTGTATACAAAAGAGTATAAGTTAATTTGGAGCTGAAATGGGCCACTGAAATGAGAAATGGAGATCCTCCATGTGTATCCTTTTTCTTTTTTCTGTTCTTTTTAGAAACAATTTTTGAAGCTCCACTGCCTTGGAGAATAGGAATTGAGAAGTAGTCACCAACACATGGGGCAAAAACTCCTTCCATTAACTCCAATTTGTTGGATCAGCTTATTTCTAAAAGACATTATAGGAGGATAAAGGCCTTCAGGGATTAGCAATCCAAAATATGGAATATAATCAGTTTTCACAATGATCAAACTAAATGGTTCAGTCATGTGAAGATATTCCTCAGAGAATAAAAATACCAAAGTATTGGAATGGGAGAGAATGCTAGCTATCACAAAAGGACACTAGATTTTCTGCTAAATTATATCAGCAAAAAGGAATTAACTATATATGCATGCAATAGCATGAATGGAACTCTAAAAATATTATGCAGAGCAAAAGCAGACATACATAAAGTGCACACAATATGCTCTCTTTTATAAGAAATTCCAGGCTGTGTACCGTGGCTTATACTTGTAAGGCCAGCACTTTGAGAGCCAGAGGCAGGAAGATTGCTTGAGCTCAGGAATTTAAGACCAACCTGGGCAACACAGCAAGACCTCATCTCTACAAAAATTAAGAAATTAGCTGGGTGTGGTGGTGCATCCCTATAGTCCTAGCTACTTGGGAGGTTGAGATGGGAGGATTGCTTGAGCTCAGGAGTGTGAGGCTGCAGTGAGCCATGATTATGCCACTCCACTCCAGCCTCTCTCCAGGGAGACAGAGTGATATCCTGTCTTTAAAAAAAAAAAAAAATATATATATATATATATATATATATATATATATGCAAAAAAAAAGAAAGAAAAAAAGTCCAGAGAAGACGAAACAAGTCTATAGTGAGTGAAAGAACACCAGTAAATACCTCAATTCAGTGACAAATGGGGTTAGAGGTGGAAGATGGGAATGACTGGAAAGACAAAAAGGGAACCATTTAATATGTTGTAAATATTTTTATATTTTTACATGAATATGATAATTTGTCCAAATGCATAGTTTTATGTATGTTTTATATAAAATACATACTTAGTTAATTTGGTAAAAATTCACACAAGCAGAATTGATTAGAGAGCTTTTAATTTACAAACTATTTAAAATATGTGAAAAGTTTCCCAAACTCAAATATAAGTAAATTATTCCTTGAATTTCTTTCATGGGTTACTATCACATGCAGACTTCAGAGATTATAAGGCAATATAAACAATTGGAAATAGAGTCTTAAGTTAATTAATTAATCAATTTTTGAGACATAATCTCTCTCTGTTGCCTAGGCTAGAGTGCAATGGCAGAATCTTGGCTCACTGCAACCTCTGCCTCCTGGGTTCAAGTGATTCTTCTGCCTCAGCCTCCTGAGTAGCTGGGAATACAGGTGCACGCTGTCACACCCAGCTAATTTTTGTATTTTTTAGTAGAGACAGGGTTTCACCATATCAGGGTGGTCTCGAACTCCTGACCTCAAGTGGTCCACCCATCTCTATCAGCCAAGGTGCTGGGGTTACAGGCATGAGCCACCACACCTGGCCAAGTTAAATTATTTTTATCCCTCAAAACAACCAAAATTGTTTACAAATATCATATTCTTAGTATTCTTAATCATTGTAACTCCCAGGTGAACCTTCTTCAGTAGACTAATTTATTTGTATATTTTATACTCTGATTACAGCATCCTTGAACCTTTAATTTTTTTCTTCATCTTTCAAGGTCCATCATAAGCAATGATCTCTTGGAGGGCTATTTTGATCTTTAAAATTAATCAGATTTTCTACCTCATTTTAATCACAGCATCGATTACATAATATAGTAAATATCAGGTTCTGTGTTTTAGAACATTATTTCAGGAATGCAAAATACTTAAAAGCAGATCCAATGCTTACCAATTAACACACATATTGAAATAACTGTCTCAGTATATCTAGCAATGTTTACTGGTACAAAACATTCAGTATATAAAACTATTATTTATGGAAGAGATATTTCTAAGCGTAGAAGATATTTAATATTCTGGATTGAAGAAGGCTGTTTATCACCAGAGAGTAGGAAGAGTTACTCAGAAAGAACAACACAGTGGGCTGCAGAGAACACAGAGATGTAGTAAACCTATTATGATATTAATATTCAAATGGAGAAATGGAATAACTCTGAACTAATGTAATTTATTGAAGACTGTATTCAATTTTCCCATCCATGTTCCAACAGCATATTATTTATATCCAAATTTTGTCTTGTTTCAAAAATAACAAAATCTTTGAAGCATATCCTTGAGAGCTTCTTACACCTGCTGGTTCCTTAGGGTGTAAATGAAGGGGTTGAGTAAAGGAGCAATAGAGGTATTGAGTACAGCTACTCCTTTAGTTAAAGTCACCCTTTCTTTTGCTGATGGTTTCATATACATAAAAATACAACTCCCATAAGTAATAGAGACAACAACCATGTGTGAGGAACAAGTGGAAAAAGCCTTGATTTGTAGTTGAACAGAAGGGAATTTTAGAATGGTTTTGATGATGTAGGAGAGGATTACTAACAACAACGTGATGATGAGTGTCACCACAGCTAAGATAAAAGCCATTAATTCTATAACACGTGTATCTGTGCAAGAAATCTGCAGAATAGGAGAAGTGTCACATAAGAAGTGATCAATAGTTTTGGAAGCACAGAAATCCAGCTTGAGTCCCAAGACCAAAGGGGGAAAGATGATTAGGAATCCAGTTACCCAAGAGCTGAATACACGTTGGTAGCACACTTTGCTGCTCATAATGATTGGATAATGCAGCGGTTTGCAGATGGCAATGTAGCGGTCATAGGACATGGCGGCCAGGAGGTAAAACTCCGTAACTCCTACTAAACAAAGAAGAATAATTGAGTTGCACAAGCATTGTAGGAAACTGTCTTGTCTCCAGTCAGAACGCTTGTCAAAAATCGTGGAATGCAAACAGTTGTGAATGAAACTTCTAAGAAGGAAAAATTTCGGAGGAAGAAATACATTGGAGTCTTCAGCCGTGGATCCAGCAGGGTGAGGAGGTAATGGTTAAGTTTCCCGTCAGGCTCAGGACATAATTAAATAATAGAAACAGAAAATTCACAATCTGTAGTAGAGGGTCATTTGTCAGTCCCAGCAGAGTGAACACTATCTCCATTGATTGATTCTTCATTTTTCTTTTGTCCTGTGAAATCTACAGTAAATAAAATCTAATATCACAACAAAAATGTTACTTCATTCTCAGCCAGTTTCATATTTAGAAAATTACCCATGTGCAAATATTTCTACAAATCAACTTAGAGTTCATAAAAATGAACATATCATCCACTTCATCAATCATGTTTATGAAAAGCCTTTTCAGACCTTTGAAATAAGTTCCATACTTTGGTTAGTATTAACTTTTGATTCATCTTTCAAGCACTTTATTCCAAAAGGAAGTTTAAATATTTAGTATTTTGAAATTTCTGAATTTAGCTAATGTCTCAAGTAATTTGTTGCTTAAGAGATTCATTTATTCATCATCAAGTTCCATTTTATATTTATTCATTGATATATATTTATCTATCAAGTTCAATTGTATATTTTATTTACTTAGTTTTTGTGATTACTTCCCTACAGTTTTTCTAGCTCCATTTATGTACCTATTTGTACTATATCAATTGCCTTTAGATTCACCACTTTTCTGATAAGTCATCAACAATGCCTCAATTCTGTATGACAGAAATATATCAAACAGAAAAACTAAAATTGATCTTTCTATATTTTATCTTCCATTTTTCCTTAATCTATTTATAAGGATTTATTATTTCTTTTTTTTGCAAATACAGTAAGAAGCTATATATTGTTTTATGTTAAATGTAAAATGATTTTAAGTACTAGTTGCAGGCCTTCTTACTGACTACTATTGCAGTTATATTCCATAGTAACTGATTTTAATTTGTTTTTAGTTAATTATTTTATTTTTGCTAAAGAAAGGCTGCTTTGTCTTAGATATTTTTCAGAATTCCCAGACAATATTCAAAAGGTATTTTGTTTTTTTCATTTTCTGGCTTCCTTTTATAACATACAAGTTATAATAAAAAAGTCAAATATCATGTAAGTTAATTTTTAAATTTTTATTAAAATATTTAAATATATTTATCTGCTTTTCTAGAGAGCTTAATATTCTCTTATTTATATGTACTCATTTTAAAATTATTGAATCCCTATAAAACCTTTGCTTTTAATTAATGAATCCCTAGAATGTTTCTTTCAAACAATGATTGCTCTCTACTCATCTTAATTTGTATATCTTTCATAAACAATATGTTAATGCATGCATAATAGTACTTGCAACATAAAAAAATTTCTATTTGTGTTATCTCTGTGTTTTTCATTAATCACTCCTTTTCTATTATAACAAAATACATGTAGTTTATATGTATATGCATTATAATACATATACTTTACATATAGCAATATTTATTATTACATGTAATGTAAAAAGTATAAATTTACCTTTTTCGTGCATTATCTGTGAAATTTTTATGATGTGGTAGACTAAATATAATTAGTGAAGACTTTTTAGAATTTCATCATTTTACTGGTCATAATCTGAGCTTTGTTAAACACAACAGCTATCTTTAATCTTAAACTGGATGTAAATGTGTTTGTAGATTTTTTTCAAACTGTAAATAGCTGCTCTCTAATTTTCCCTCTATGATTCATTCAATATAACTATGAGTTCATAGAGACAGATTAAAAAATGAATTAGAGTAACAAACCTGCACATTCTGCACATGTACCCTAGAACTTAAAAGCAGAAGAAAAATAACTAGACTCATCTGTATATTAAAAAAAGGCATTCTATTACTTTATATATAATATGTGTAAGAGATAAAAATATGAAAATATAGATGAAGAAGTAAAAATATCTTAAATATAATAGAAATATGATTAGGAATTTGTAAGATATCTACACATATATATAATTATATATATTTAATATATGTATTAGGAAGTTTTATTTCTTTATCAGAAGGAATAAAGCAAATAGGACAACTTAAAGACAAATTTAATTTCCTGACTTGGATTTCCAAAGTTTTGCCCTAACTTCTATTGCACAAAAAGATAAGTTAAAAATTGTCTTACCTTTCACAGGGTATATTGGATTTGTTTTTATATTATGGTACACGGTAGAATGCAAAGGCTAACTAAATTAAAGGTACTTATAATCATTTTGATACATTGTTCAATTGTTAAAGAGATATTAAATACCAAGTTTTCTTTAGAAGGATCCATGTAAAGATAAAATGAGAGAACATTTTGTTTAAAACTATTTCCACTTTCACTTTAGTTCGTATTCACTACACATCTCAGGATTCAGACACACACACACAAATCCTAATGTATCTTTATCATTCTCTACATTCTGGTTAAATTTCTAAAAGTTCTCATTAATGCTCAACTGGACTTGTTACACTAAAGATAAAAGCCTAGGAAAAAGAACAGATTTTAAGTAGAGAAATGTATCCCATTATTCTAATTAAGCTAGAGTTACAGTTTTTTGTTTTTGTTTTTTTTAGAATAAAAAGAATGAAAGAGAGAAAGAAAGAGGAAGAGATTTTAGAAAAAGAGAGAAAAGGAGAAAGAAAGAAACAGCAAAAGAAAGAAAAAAAAGAATGAAAAAGAGAAAGAAAGAGGAAGAGAAAGAGGGAGAGAGAATGGGATTCTTGTTTTATTGCCCAGG